>JAXQQM020059746.1:0-46167 GCA_034641835.2 Pinus albicaulis | reverse complement strand
ATGGAATAGCAAAGCAAATAAAGGATTGAACAACAATTCTGAAATAGAACAGCAAGTCTAAAATGGAACAGCAATTGAATAACTAAGTCCCGCAGGTTGTAACCAAACTTAATCTATTAACTCAAATGCATTCTTTGCAATCAAATAACATTCTTTCACTCTAAAAGCAATTCACACAAATCACACTAATGGAACATCAATAACTATTAATGAATTATGGAACAGTACTGATAAATCAGAAACGCGCACAACACGAACGTTTAGTATAACAGCTCTGTAACAAAACAGTAAGAACATGCAATTAACTCTTGAAAGGATTAATAACTTGATGCGGAGTCAACACACGATTCTATCTGTAAAAAACCTCAATGATTCAATCTTTAACAAAGCATGTAATATGAACTTATAAAGCATATCAAATTACCAAATAACAATGATAAACAAACCACACAAAAGTCAAGTCGTAATGGTACAGAAGCAAGTGTCCTTCGGGGCCGGGCCCTTAGCCTCCAAGGATACACCGCTTTAAGTTAATCCAGACGCAGAGATGAAATAATCACCAAGCTTTTATTAATGCATCGGTCAAAAATACATTGAACCAGTTCTCAACGAGACTCAATAATCAAAGTTGATGTTTTACAGAAAATTACATAAAAGCGTATCCTATCTATCAAGCTAACAGTGTTGTCCCTTTATATAAAGGTGATGGCGGAGATGTCCAAGTAACATGATAAATAAAGCAGCGATCCCTCAGGATCGAAGATCCTGAGGGATTCGCCAAACTGTTAATTCTTCATCCTTTCCTTTCTTTGGCGCCGAGCTGGTGTCTTCTCCTTCTTTTCCGAGCCGATTTGCTGTAATCTATTTAGCCTTGTTTGCATTCGGTTCTCGTTCAGAGGGACAGCAGTTATCTCGACTTTGTCCTTTCCTTTGGAACGGAAATTCCTCGTTTTCTCCTTTTCCTGTACAGAAAATAACCATTATCAGTGGCTAAGTCTTGCATATCAATTCTCACATGTTTTGTTATGGTTCCTTATTACTTTCCAAATTCATGATACAAAAAGGTTCACAAATTCTATTAAAAAGCCACTGAAATAGTCATCAAAAGCATACCGAATCCTCCATCTGAATATTTGAAACCACCAATGATGCCACAAATGCGTTCAAAAACATCAAACAATGGATAGAAACCTGTTTGAAGGCAGCTTGAGTCGATTCCAAGCCAAACTGGGCGCTCCAACTAAATTTCGAAACCCTGTGTCTGCGTGGGTCGCGCAGCCTCTGCGTGGGTCGCTCGGCCCAGGTGGGTCGCGCACCTTGCAAACCTACACTGCTGAACTGACTCTGCGTGGGTCGCGCTGCCCAGGTGGGTCGCTCTGCCTCCACGTGGGTCGCGCAGCCCCAAAACTCTGTCCACGCACTTCAAAACTTTGAAATCGGCCCTCCACTTTGCAAACACGATTTGGGAGCTATGAATTGGTTCAAATGAAACTTGTTTGGCTTTTATACATGTCAAAAATATCTTCACAATCAGATTTTATTTCAAATCAAACTTCAAACCCATATTACAAATGTTTTTTTGTAATTTCACTTTTGGCTTTTCAAATACAAACTTCCTTTGGCTTTTTTGAGGTCGATACTAATGATTTTGTTGTCTTCTTGCAGGGATATGGCTATCTTGGCTAGAGAAAAGACCAGGGGTCTGCTTTTGACAATGTCTTCATGGCGGAACAATTACAATTTTTTACAAAATGATAATGACAAATTTCTAGTTCCAAAACAGAGTTTTGGACTAGAAATATATTTTTTTAAAATGCTGATGATAATAAAATAAAAATCACAAGTGCTGGACTTTCCTCACCTTGCAGGCTTTATGACTAGTATATAAATGACTCAAAAACCCTAGACATCAAGACCTAGGACACTTATTGACATTTTTAATGACCATATATATAATGACAATAACTATGAATAATTTTTTGAGGAAAAGTTTTTAAAATAGCGCTGCAGGTATAAACATGAGGAAACATAGGACGACAGACCCCTTCGTCAGTTCATGGCATGATCCTAGTGAAATGCAACGAAGTGGAACAAGCGAGACACCTAATAATGAATATGCAAAAGACAAAATGATCACTGACGGAGGGCTGCAAGGACCGACTCTAACATTGGCTCCAATGGGGATGGTAGCTCCAGCTCCGTGGAGGTGCCAAGAACCGTAGAACTTGGGAGAGCAGACAGTGCCTCCATCCATTGGGCGATGGAATCATTATTTGAATGGATAACACAAAACCTTTGACACATTTATTGAATGAAAACTTGACTGAAAACTTGACTCAAACCGACTCGATGGCAAACTGAAATAATCTTGAAAAAACTGACTCAACAGACCAAACACACATGACTCATGACTGACTTAAAACAAGACTTTACAAAGCTTTTGAAAAAAGGCAGTAGTCCATCAAGATTTGGAATCATGATGACAACCACCTGCATATTAATGAAATATGTACAATCATGTATAATTGGCTTTCCAATGTAACCAGTCAAGCAGATGCCTTGCTAACTGATTCTCCCGATCAAATGTCCTGGTCAACAATACAAACTGATAACTGGGCATCCAAAAACATAGCTGACCATGATCTTTTTCATCACTGAACACTGCAATAATCACTTTCATAGCTGACTGTAACAAATCTGCCATTGGATCCTGAAAAACATGAAGATTTACCTCCTGTTGAAAGAACATGGTGTCCTTCTCTTCTGATTCTGATCTGAAAGGGATAGAAATTGATTTCTGAGGGATAGAAATGCACAAATCTGCCATCTGAGTGTTAGCTGTAGTTTCCTTGTCCATGAGAAATTCTGGCATATACACTTCAATTTCATGATCTAGGTCATTCTTAAACAAAAAACAATCTTCAAGATTATCAAACATGACAACCTTATCATCTTTGTGAAAGAAAAAATTATCTGTTTGCTGATCTACACAACTGATTACAAAACAGTCATCTTTTTCAAAAGAGGAAGAAGTTTCATCAACACTTTCCTGACTATGTGTGCACTGCAGATCTGCGTTAACTTGAGATGGAACATGACCTTTCAATAGCTGATCTATCTCATCTTCAGACAGAGGAGATAATGCCCTTTGTTTTCTTCGGCTCAAACAGTGATTGTCTTCATATGACAGGGCATTCAAACTATCATTTCTTACTGAGTTATTGAAAGGAGATTTACCACTTACTTGCACAAAGGTCTCATTTTGACTTTCATGAACTGACTGGATTGATTCTTCATGAAGGTTGTGTTCTAATGATGGGCTGACAGTATGACTGAGAACATTTGGATCCATTACTGTGTCTTCTGCATCCCAGATGATTTCAACAGCAGAGTTCTCCTTGATGGGCTTCAACACAAGATATGCTTGGTCATCATGATCTGAATCTGAATCTGAAGTAGTTGTCTGGACATTATCACTATCTGCAATTAGAACTGGACTTACTTGCATGCTGCTGTCTTCCGTGGGCAGATCTGAAATGACATTCTCCCTTTCATCATTTTCAGCCATATGGCCATCAACCTGCTGCAAAGTCTCCTGAGCACCTTGATAGGTATCCTTTAGGTTCTCTTCATGTTGCTGAAATGGATTCTCATATAGAGCCTCCATGATTTCATCATTCATGAAATTATCATCTTCATAATATCTCTCCAGGCTTTCAATAAAAGAATAAGCATGTTTGCAACAGTCATGAACTAAATTTAATGATGGATAAGATACTTGATATCTTTCAATGAACACGGCATGAAAATCCTTTAAACAGTAAATACAAGCCAGCGGCAAATTTTCATACCAAGACTGAGCTTCACCTTCCAGAGTGGCCAGGAATATCTTCATCAAACAATCTTCAGGAAAAGCTACCTTCAACTTGCGAATATGCATGTGAAATCTAACCAAATGTAAAGCAGCATATTTCTTACCATTATCGTTAAAAGTAGGCAGATTACTTGACCAATCTACCTTGGGCATCTTATTCGGAAAACCTGGAATGTGATCTCGGCTCATGGGAGCATATCTTCTTGTGATTCGGTCCATCTCGAAGATCTCACAGCTACTGATCTCCCTGTAGTGAAGTCACCATGAAGCATTGATTGTCTGGATCTTTCAGTGAATGAAGTCGCCAGGTGAATGATTTCAGCCTTGCGATGTCTGACCGTTGTTCACCATCAACGATCAGATCTGAACTTGATACACGTACTGGGGCAATTTATAAGTTAAGTACTACGATTACAAGTTATACCGGAGATCGACTGAAGCAGCGTTTATCTACTTCGCTGATGCATAGCAACAGCGTTTCGAAGGCTACCTGGCGTGACTTCAGACTCCGTCTATAACAAGCAAACCATTGAGATCTTCCCCAGTATGGTCGCCACTATGTTAGCACTCAAATCTACCTCAGGCTGAAATGAAGTAAAACTCAAGGCTACATCAAACCACGCTCAGCCTCGTAGCTAGCCCTACGAGGACATGAGAGGGCTCTCTCCGTCAATCTCGAGATAATAAGCAAGTAGGATGCGAGATGACTTACAATAGGAACTGATTTTAGGCTAGTAAAGAGATAGGTATGTTTGTTTTTTGATTTTTGGGTTTTCGCTGGAGAAATGGGAAAACAAATTTTGGGTCCGGGGATAAGGTCAGACCTTTGCAGAGTTCAAGCTGGGGCGAGGTAGGTGATGATCTTGATGCTTTAAATTGAATTTATGGATATATTAGACCGACGAGGAGCTGAAGAGGGCAAAGAAGAACTTGGATCCTCTCCAAACAGCTGAAAACATATAGAACTAACTGAATTCAAAGGCTAAGCACTGTAAACAATGGATTCAACCTTAATCACTCATTCAACTTAGTTCAAAAGCATAATGAAACGATGGCACACATTAAACATGAAGAAACTTACAGTAAACAAAGGAGAAACATCATCAAGAACAGAACACCACAAGGATCCCAACAAGTGCCGCAAAACCCCTGATCTTTCCTTAGCCAAAATATGAAAAATATGTACAATGGTATCAAAAGTATCCCAAGAGTCCAACCTGTAGAATGCCTCAGAAATTACAATATATAGATCACTCTAACCCCTTTCCCCACCTCTAGGGGTCGAATTCCCTCTTCGGGGATCAGTTTCAACCAATTCTAATCATGGAACTACAATCTAGGCAGCTAACAACTTGCCTCTAAAAGAGTGGAAACTGATCCATTACATGATTTTTACCCTTTTTGTGAGTGAATCTTCTAGAAGAGATAAAAATAAGCCTAAGTTACATGCCCAATATACATTTACATCATAAAAACCCAAAAATTCTATCCAAAAGCAAAACTGGTCCATAATAGGCGAAATACTGAGCTGGCAGCTGAAAATTCAGGAAAAATTCCAGGTGGGTCGCTCCTGAACTGTGTGGGTCGCTCATGTTCCAGGCTGAATTTGAGGTAGTTCCCGGCATCCAAATTGAGCTCATGATAGCTCGTTGGAAATCCCTGGATGTCTACTTTCCAACCCAAGTGGAATTTATGAATTTGGAGTTGATTTGACCCTCCAAAACCTCATTCTCCCAGAGGTACTTCCTGCTGGTGCAAAAGGTGGCAGCAAGGTGATTTTCATGGTGTTTTTGAGCTGTTTGACTATCCAGATTTTGTTGAAATGCCAAATTGACTTCAGAGGATGCATAATTTACCATGAAAAATCCAAAAATGTAAAAATCTCCTCTAGCAAGTGTCTCAAAAAAATGCGAGCGCATGAGCGCGCGACCCACGTAACTGAAAACCCTGTTTTTAGACCAAAAAATTTCAAAATGACAAAATTTTCTCCGAATTTGCTCAAATTCGGAGCGAAGACCCTCCATCATGTATCTTTCTCAGTAAATGAAGCCTCGGCCAAAATCCGGAGTGGATCAGGCCTTTTCCGCCATTTTAGTGCTCTCCTGGTGCATGCAGTTCCTGTGGTGAAAACACTGTCTCGGTTGTATGTGTTGATCTCTATCATGATCCTGTGAATGTACCTACACTAATGAAGAAGGCGAGACCCCTTCCACGCCATGTGGAGATAGTACTCGCGTTGCTGATGAAGTCAACGAGACCCCTTCCACCCCGGGTGGAGATAGTACTCGCGTGATGTTGAAACAAAGCTCTGTGGCTTCTCTGATATGCTACTACTACTGACGCACTGCTATGCTCCATCTCAGTACATCAACCTCAACGATTGAGTCACTGTCCGACTCCTGCTCATACTCTGACTCTGTCCCTGACATGGCTCTGAACAAGCTTTTGGCACTATGTATACTGATATGAAAGCAGTGCAAACAAGGTTATGATGGTGTGTTTCAAAACCCAACAAGTATCCCACCGTCACAACACCATAAGGAAACAAACCATGGATAAAATCTCAGCTTTAAATGGATTGGAAAAGGCACAATCTCTGTTTTGAATGCACATGAAATTTTGACCAAATAGGAGCAGGCAACCTTCAAAAGTTTGAACACATCTAGTCAAAGGAGAGCATGGCATTAATAGTAATATGTTTGTCTATGAGTAATGACCATAAAGGTTTCAATGGGCAATTTGAAACAAAGTCATGAGCATATTTTTACATTGGGCAATGTGACTCATTACAAACACAGTCACCATGGCACAAAGGGTTTTAACATGGTATAATAATAGCAATGGTTAATATGGCTAAATGGGCATGAGAGCAATATGATTTTGATGTTATATGGAAGGCTGGACATATCACTGCCATAAGATAGCAAACAAACTCTTTCAAGCATTCATTTTCATTTCAAACCCTGAAAACAATAATACTATGACTGTGGGGTTTTAAATCCTCCATTTGAATATTTGAAACCACCAATGATGCCACAAATGTGTTCAAAAACATCAAGCAATTGATAGAAACCTATTTGAAGGCAGTTTGAGTCGATTCCAAACCAAACTGGGCGCTCAAACTAAATTTCGAAACCCTGTGTCTGCGTGGGTCGCGCAGCCTCTGCGTGGGTCGCTCGGCCCAGGTGGGTCGCGCCCCTGGCAAATTTACACTGCTGAGATGGTCTGCGTGGGTCGCGCTGCCCAGGTGGGTCGCTCTGCCTCCACGTGGGTCGCGCAGCCCCAAAACTCTGTCCACGCACTTCAAAACTCTGAAATCGGCCCTCCACTTTGCAAACACGATTTGGGAGCTATGAATTGGTTCAAATGAAACTTGTTTGGCCTTTATACATGTCACAAATATCTTCACAATCAGATTTTATTTCAAATCAAACTTCAAACCCATATTACAAATGTTTTTTGTAATTTCACTTTTGGCTTTTCAAATACAAACTTCCTTTGGCTTTTTCGAGGTCGATACTAATGATTTTGTTGTCTTCTTGCAGGGATATGGCTATCTTGGCTAGAGAAAAGACCAGGGGTCTGCTTTTGTCAATGTCTTCATGGCGGAACAATTGCAATTTATTACAAAATGATAATGACAAATTTCTAGTTCCAAAACAGAGTTTTGGACTAGAAATATATTTTTTTTAAATGTTGATGATAATAAAATAAAAATCACAAATGCAGAACTTTCCTCACCTTGCAGGCTTTATGACTAGTATATAAATGACTCAAAAACCCTAGAAACCAAGACCTAGGACACTTATTGACATTTTCAACGACCATATATGTAATGACAATGACTATGAATAATTTTTTGGAGGAAAAATTTTAAAGTAGCGCTGCAGGTATAAACATGAGGAAACATAGGACGACAGACCCCTTCGTCAGTTCATGGCATGATCCTAGTGAAATGCAACGAAGTGGAACAAGCGGGACACCTAATAATGAACCTTGTCATAAATTGTCAAACTTGCCATGTTTGCCCTTATCTTCTCTCCTGGAATCCCATTTGAGTACTTTGTCACCAATCTTGAAATCACTGGCCTTTGTCCTCTTATCAAACGGCTTTTTGATATTCTCTTGTACTTTCTGTGCTCTCTTATAAACTTCTTCCCTTGTCTTCTAAAAATGTATTGTCTAATTTATCCTTCTCATCATGCTATCTTCCTTTGATTGTATTTATTGGACTAACTTCATCACTGGCACTCCTAAAATGGTAGGAAAAACTGCATCTGCTCCATAAACTAGCTGATAGGGAGACATTCCAATTGATTTCTTTGTTGTCAAACTATCTGCCCATAAAGCATGTACCAGATTGTTGTGCCATGACCTCTGATTTTCTTCCAACAACTTCTTTATTATGTTTATCAGGCTCTTATTTGAAGACTCTTCCAGCCCATTACCTTGAGGGTAATAAGTTGTGGAATGACCAAGCACAATCTAATATCTGTGGCAGAAATCAACCATCTTTTTGGAACCAAATGCAGCAGCATTGTCAGTGATAATTTTCCTAGGACAGCCAAATCTAGACAAGATATGATCTTCAAGGAATTTTATGATAAATGAGTCTATGAAATTCCTAGAAGGGATGGCTTCTATCCATTTGGTGAAATAATCAATGGCCATGAGTATCCATTTATGTTGGGCAGATGAGGCAGGATGGATTTAACCAATGAAGTCTAGGCCCCACTATTGAAAAGGAGCTTCAACAGTGATTGGTTGCAAGGGTAAGGGAAGAAATTTTCTCTTGCCTTCAAAGATTTGGCATTTTTGGCAGGCAACTATCATTTTGTGAACATATTGAAAGAGGGTGGGCCAGTAATAACTAGCTCTAAGGATTTTATTAGCAGTGGTTTTCCAATTGAGGTCGCCTCCACACTCTCCTTCATGAAACTCATGCTTGATCATATCTGCATCAACCTCAGGCAAACATTTAAGCAATAAACCACTGGAATTATTCAAATATAGTTATCTAAAATGCAATAATTTATAGCCTTTAACTTTAAAAATCTTGCCTTTGTCTTAAACATACCAGGAGGGGCATTGAGATTAGTAAGAACATACAAAATATCATCATACCAGGATGAATTGAGGAAATGATCTTCAATAAGTGGAGTTTCAAACTCTTCCTGTTCATCTAATGCGTCTATCATGTTTATATCAAGTGCTTCCAAGTTAGATTAGCCACAGTATGTTCTTATAAAAATGAAAATATCAGGAAGTCCTTAGTGAAATCAAGACTGAGAAGGACTGGTGCTTAGGTAAGTGCATATTTGACCAGTTCAAAGGACTTCTTTGCTTCTAAGGTCCATTTAACTCCTATCTCTTTCTTTAGCATGTTTGTCATGTGCCTAAAGAGTTCTTCCAGGTTGGGTATGAACCTTCTCAAGAGATTAATATTTCCAATGAAAGATTGAAGTTCTTTGATGTTTCTGGGGTGACTGATTTGCAATATACCTTCAACCCTTTTTGGGTCTATTTTGATCCCTTTTTTAGATGTGATATGACCAAGAAGTTTACCTTCTTGGAGACCAAACAATTTCTTCTTGGGATTTAAAGATAGCCTAAATTTTGTACATTTCTCAAAGACCTTTCTTAGGTGTACTAGGTGTTCTTCATCTGTTTTGGAATAGACTGTAATGTCATCTAAATAAATCACAATGAAGTGGCCTATTTCTTCTAAGAAAGAAATGTCCATGGATCTTTGAAAGGTGGCACCGACATTCATTAATCCAAAAGGCATTTTCACATACATGAAAGTGCCCCAAGGAATAGTGAAGGCAGTCTTCAGTTGGTCTTCAGGGAGTACCAATATCTAGTTATATCCGGAAAAGCCATCTAGTAAAGAAATCCACTTGGAACCAACTACCCTTTGTAATATGTGCTCCATTTTAGACAAGGGATAGTTTTCCTTTAATGAGGCTCTGTTCAAGTTCCTAAAGTCAATACAAAGCCTTATTTCTCCTGTTTTATTTCTTACATCTACAATATTAGATACCCACTCTAAGTACCTCACAGGGACAATAATTCCAACATCATACATTTTCCTAATTTCTTTCTCAACCAGAGGTAACTGCACAGGGTTTATTCTGTATAATTTTTGCATAAATGGTTTCTGGTTTTCTTTAAGTGGTATCTTGTGCTGAATGGTATCTGTGTCATATGCCTTTAAATTCTCATAGATCCAAGCAAATACATCAGAAAACTCTTTAAAAAACTCAATATATTTCAGTTTCATGTGAGCTAGCAATGTTTTAGATAACTTGATCATTTTAGGCTTGTCTTTACTGCCTATATTGCATTCCTCAATATCAGATTTAGTGGGTTCTATTGTTGGTTTCTTGGCAACATCATTAAAATCAAACAAGTCTTCTAGAGGTGCTAGTCCTTTGGGTAAGCCTTTGTCTTTAGACTGTAGTACCTCTATGTCTTATTTTCCTAATTTTATGTACTCTTCTGTTTGATTTTCAAATTCTCTGGTTAGCAGATGAATTTCTGCAATGGGAGAAGGTTCTTTTTCAACAGGTTGTTCCTCATTAAGACAGTCTTTATCATACTTTGAGTCTGAATTTGGCAATTCAAACTCATTTCTGAACTGTAGAAAGTCATCTATATTTTTGTCTCCCTCATAGACCTGCCAATACTTTTCATTGTCTGGGATAGCAGGCCTATATTTCACCTAGACTGTGAACTGTTTGTTGTCATAAGGCCGTTGGCATGAACTGGTAGCACAAGCTAAGCCGTTGGCAAGAATGTTTTGGTCTCTAGGGACAAAAACAAGTTCATATTCCTCAAAAGTTTTCAAAGGTCCATAGCATCATTTCTATAGGATCTTAGTCTTGGATGTTTGGAAATGTACTCTCTGTTTATTTGTCTAATGATCAGTTCAGAATCTCCATGAACAACTATCCTTCTGGCAACTAATTTCTTCAGTAAATGTAGTCCTAAGAGGAGTGCTTCATATTCTTCTATGTTATTTGTGCATTGGAAGTTTAACTTGTATGAATGGATTTCAGCATGATTATTATCTATGTTGTGAAGCCACACACCTACTCCTGCCCCAGTTCTATTACAAGACCCATCAAAACTCATACTCCAAAGAGGGCTAGTTTCAAAATTGTTGTTGTTTTCATTCATGTCCACTTTGTCTTGTGTGTTTTGACTGTTATTATGCAATTTTATGGGTTCTGTAGCATGTCTATGTTGGTCTTGTCCCTCAATGTTTTCATGGAGTTGAGGCCCTTCTTCTTGACTCTCATGACTTGCACTAAGCTGGAGGGCAGTGGGATGTTCATACTCTCTGTTTTGTTTGCTGTAATTTTTTGATTTGGAAAACTGTTTGAGTTCCTCTCCCTTCCTATCCTCTCCTCCTATGTTTTCTGTTATGTTGGGTGATTTCCCACTTTCCAACTCTAGCTCATAAAAGTTTTCATCATTTTAAAGAATGAATGAGTCTAGGTCAGTATGGACAGAATAAAGAGGGGAATTTTCTGAATTTTCTTGAGTACTCACCATAAATTTCATGAGTGATTCCCCATAAAGTCTTCTAGGTTGACTGAAGACAGGAATGGTGGCATATGTCATGTCCATTTCCATGGTTCCTTGAAGCTTAGCACCCCACGATCTTGAAAGAAGCATGCCATATTTGGGGGGCACATCAGCCATTACCACATCCATCACCATGCATTTGGCTAGGATTTGGGTCAAGTTTACACAAATATCTTTGATTAGGCATAAGAATTTTACTCTACTGGAGTCAAAAGAATACAAATCTTTATATGGTCTAGTTATCTCAAGGCATAATCTCTCCATGATTACTTTGGGCATGAGGTTATGTGAAGCCCCTGAATCATGCATATCATTGTGTAAAATCTTGTCATGGATATTCAAACTGACATAGAAAGGAGGGACCACTCCTTCTTGGAACTTTCCTTCAATTTTAGGACCAAATAAAAGGGTTGGTTGATCATCATTTAAGTTGACAGAGTCATTATTTTCTTCTATGTTCAAAGCTTTTAACACCTGAAATTTATATACATATTGAGTGACTAACACAGTGAGGGGGACAAAGATCTTGATTTTAGCAATTTGGCTTTCCAAATTGAAAGGGAACTGATTCTTTGAAAGCCTCAAATCTGTCTTGTTAATCACTAATTTGTCATCAAAATAAACTTGTTGGTTTTTACTATGTACATCAGTTAAAACTATTTTTACGGGGGCACTAGCTGATGTGCTAGTGCTACTATGGTCAACAATCTGTTTGTTAGTGGTTTGAGTGTTTTTCCCCTTGTTTTTACTAGAACTTTCAACTATTGTTTTGTTTCTTTCAGTAGCCTTTCTAATCACTTTTTCAGATCTGTTTTTTACAGCAGTTTCAGAGGTCTTTGTTTGGTGAGTTTCTTGGTTCTTTGTGCTCCTGAGGTCATATTTCTTGTGGAATTCCATGATAGCATTCTCAAAGCCTTGCCTATAGTCCTCAGATTCTAAGCCTTCATTATCATAATTTGTATATGTGGCCTGGTCATCCTCTGTGAAAAAGGTAGAGTCTTCATTACTCACTCCCAGCATGTTTATAACAGTTTCCTCTGGCTCTTCTATCATTCCCTCATCTTCACCAACATAATTTTCTTGGAATGGAGGTCTGATTTGTTGATCAACATCTCTTTATCTAGTCTAAGGGGGGTTTCTCCTAAAGTTCTGGTTCTGACATTGAGGTTGGTTCCTATTCTGAGTATTTGTTTGGACATCCAACCTCTCCATCATTCTTTCCAACCTATCCATGTTCTTGGCTAGATGGTCTAATTTTGAGTCAGATGTGGAAGGTGCAGTGTCTTCGCTATATGTTACTTTCTTTTCAGCCCTCATCCTAGCTCTCTTCTCAATCATATTTTCTTCCACACTAAGCGCTCCCTTCTGCATGTCTTCTAAATTCAAGGGATCCATTTCTCTTAGTTGATAGGCCATTTCGGGATCAAATCCTTCAGGGAATTTAGCCAAAGCTGAGCCTTGTGGAGGTTTCAAGTCTGGGGGTAGTGCGTTATAAAAACTATTAAATATAGTGCAATAATTATGAACACTTTCCCCAGTTTTTCTCTTGAGGTTGTTGTAATCTGACAATATTTGGAGAGGGTTCTTCCTCATTTCCCATTTGTTTATGAATGTTTGATGTAGAGAAGGGAGATCATTTATACTATTAGGAGTTAAACCCTTAAACCATTTCTTGGCCTCTCCTCCTAACTTTGGGCAAAGATTCTCATCTTTTATTTCCATGTAATCAAAGGCATCATTCATCTTATCTACGTGCTGTTGAGTAGTAGTGGATTCATTTCCAGTGAAATGGGGAATTTTGGACTAATATTCATTTGGTAAAGGAACCAGAGGTTGTGGTAACACTAGGGGAGCATACCATGCTGCCATAATGGGATTTTGTGGGAGGACTAGAGTGATTTGAACTGTGGGTATATGGATGACAGAAGTGCTTGGACCAGTAGGAGACTGTTGAGCATATTTGGGGTGAGAGAAACCAAAGTTGTGAATGGAATGAAGTTCAGGAGGTGTGGATGGAGGGGTTTCTCTGCTGCCACTATGTTGTGGTGAACTTGGAGGCTCAAATTCTGTCTGATATATAGCATTAAGTGACTTAGTTCTTGGAAAATTACTTGGAAAATATAAGTCAACTTGGATCTCTAATAGAGCTATAAGGTCTTCAGCCACGGAGTTAGCTCTATGAGTGGGTCTGACAATAGTTGGATCCCTAGATGTAGGAGACTTCCTAAGAATGCTTTCAGGGTTATCAACTATTTCAGGAGGATTTGGGTCAGGATAAGCTCTGGTATGAATTCTTCTTGAAGCCAGTGTGTTAAGATTCAGACCCAAAGAGAAGAAATTTAGCCAGATATGAAAATATTTAGAGGCAAACTAGTCTTTAACAAAGAAAACTTAATCCTTAAAGTTTCTTAATCATGGGTGTATAAGATGTTTTAATGGTAGTGTGGTCTGCCCCAGTGGAGTATTTGTGAAACTGGGGTGCTCAGCAGGCCTACTGATCACCAATGGAGTCTTTTGGTCTTTTTAGGAGTTGTGGAGTCGCCAGGTGGATGATTTCAAATGTTTTAAGATGAGTTGTTGTCCACCGTCAGTAATTAAGTACCAATCTAAGGCTTTTGTGGGTCTTCTGAGGTCTAAAGGATGTATAAGATTGCAATTTACTTAGAATATCCCTAGTGGAGTCGCCATTATGTTGGGGTCCTGTGATTTGGCAGATTGGCATACCAAATCACAAGGCAACATCAGAACCACTTTGGAATCCTAGGATCTAGCTCTCTTGGATTCAAAGAGGGATCTCTCTATATGTGTTTTCAAAGGATATGTCTTTAAGGTGTATGGTATGATATTAGGTTAGTTATGAAGTACAAGGGATTTGTTTTTTTTTGGTTGGGAATAATTAAATGAGAAGGTAATGTGAAGTGAAGGAGGAAATAAGTGGAAGGATGTTTCAGCATGGGAAGATAGGTAAAAAACAGTGCTAAACCATTGGGCTATGGAGTCATGAAAGTATTTACTTGCACAACGACTACTTAAGGGTTTTCAAAGGGAAATTCATCTATATTAGAAGATATTTTAAGTTGATTTTGTGGTATGGAACATTAAGAAACGATGAGAAAGAAGCAAACATGTAAGAAGACAAAGGGTAGCCTAAGATCAAGTAAGGACTTTTAACCTATTCTGCTTTTGACATACTCTTAAGAACATAAAACATATAAGAAAACAAAGGGCAGTCTAAGATTAGGTAAGGACTTTTAACCTAGCCTGATTTTGACATGCACTCAAGGGAAAACACTTAAGATAAACATAAAAAGTGACCTAAGATCAGGTGAGGACTTTTAACCTGGCCTGCTTTTGGCACACTCTGAAGGGAAATATTCAAAATAGTTTTTTAAGAATAAACAAGGGACAGGGCTAACCATAAACTTCCTTGATTAGGACCCTACTTAGCATGTAGTGAACACATCATTCAAGAATAACAACTCAAGTTCTACTTAGCAAGGCATGGGCTCACTAAAACTCCTTGACTGGTTATACTCTATTGAAATCATTCCCTAACACACATTTAGAAGAAAACATAAAGATAAAGATTATCAGTGAGAGCTAGGGTACTTTGCAGTAAATCCTACTCTATATATGCTGTTCTTTATCATAGAATATGGAAACAGTGGAAACATAAGGAAAATAAGAATTACAGTGAGAATAACATCACCAATGATTTAGATCAAGATCCAGTGAATCTTCTTGTGTATTGATGTGCAAAACTAGTCACATACTTTGAGTCTAATAGATTTTTTACAGTCCAATTCTTTCTTCCTAGCCTACTATATTACAACTACTTAGTAACTTTTACTCAATGACAGTTCAAACAATTAACAATTTCCCAACCCTTTACAATGAATTTTCTGTGAATATATATAGGTGCCAAAAGGAAGAGTGCTTTAGAAATGGTAGTAAATATCAATTAAGATAGAGTGGGAGAAGTATTTGAATGCCCATTCTACTTAATAGTCATAGCATTAACTGTTTGTACCAATTTGGTAGTTTTTCCTATCTTTGAGGCATATCTGGTACGCTGGTAATAACTCCGAAGTGTTTTCTTTAAAGATATCTTGGTCTGAAGTACCCTGTTTGACCTCTATGATAAGGAAACTGTCATTTTTTGGGTTTTGTAGCCCCATGCCTGCTTAATAACTATTCTGACAGTTATAAAGAGGGTTTGTCAGCATGATGGCTATCAACTACTTTCTGAGACCAAATATCTCTGACTGTGCATTTAATATGTGTGCTTTCGGGGTAAAATAGGACTGTAGGTGTCACTCGAGACTCTTCTTCTGATGGTCTATCTTGTTTAGCACTTTAAACACTGATTTTCCTTTAATTTGTGCTTTAAGGTTTCTTCTGATCATCTTTCGGGCTTTATGTCCTTTGATGACTGTATTAACCTTTAATACTTTGATTTCTTCATTGATCTTCATTAATATTCCATGTCTTTGTGTCTGTAGGTGTTTCCTGCTGTGCTGGAAGGTTTTATTTGTAATCATGCCCATAAAACATTTGATTAAGCTTGGAAATTCGACCCCTCGGCCCCTTTGCCACTGTTTCTTGGCTATGGGAGACCTGTGGATAAATGCATCATTAAACCTACTCACAATGAAAAACTAGTTATGAAATCCTGCGTTTCTTAGGTTTAACAGCAACAGAGGGCTTTGGTGGAGGTTGTGGAGTAGTGAGGAGGCAAGGCGAATGTAGTGGGGAAAGGTTTCATAGACGAAAACAGGAAAAAATCTGCAAAAAGTTGAATTTGGCGTGAAATAGTGGATAGGTGGTTTTTTAAAACCACGAATGGTTCTTGCGGTGTTCAGGCGGTTTTTGGTTTTCACCCGAAAAAACGCGATACCACACATTGATCGCCACGTGTCCAGGGTGAAACCACCATTTTCACGTTAAAAACACACGATCATTTGTTTCGGAGATTTGAACGCGAAACAACATGCAGACTGTTGGATCTGGGGCGGGAGATCCAACACGGGAGGATCAACGTAATGGACGGAAAAATGTGCTGGAGAAAGGCGGTGGGACTGGCGGGTGACATAAGCAATCTTGTCGCGGAGTGGAAAGGTTATTGGGCGGGGTTAAATGGTTTAAATAAATGGAGGCCGTTGGATGATGGGAGTCAACGACTGCAATCTATTTGCATAAATGTATGAGGAGGGATGGTTGGATCATTGGAGGATGAGAGGGGAGTGCGGACAACCATTGATCTTGGTAGATCAACGGTGCAGATCTTTCCTGAGGAAAGGTAAGGCAGGGTGGGGGAGAAAAGGGCCCACCTTTAAATTTTTAAAGTTTTTTTTGAGATTTAGTAAGGTTAGGGTTACGAAAATAATAAGGGCGGAGAGGTGAAATAACGAAGGAAGGAGGCTTGATGACCATTGGATCCCCCAAATCAACGGTGGAGATCTGCTGTCGAGGAGGTGACGGATAAGAGAAGTCAATATGATGGGTAATGGGAGGGAACACGGAGAGCCGTTGATCTTGGTAGATCAACGGTGTAGATCACATCAGAGGTTGAAACATCGGCGAAGAAAAGGGAAAGTGTAATGACGAAAAAAGACACGATTTTCCAATGTCGATGGGGGCTAAGGGTAGGTGCTGGGGCATGGTCCCGTGGAGGAAGAAAGGACCGGGAGCTTATAGTAACAAGGGCTAGGGATTGGCATAGAGAATTAAGTGCTCGACCGACAAATCAAACATGATCGACAATTGTGATTGCATCGGGGGATCAACCAATTGGCAAAAAAAAAGGTAAGGGTAAAGAAGAATTGGGAGCGCCGATACGTGATGGTGATGGGGGCTAACGCCTAGTTGCGGGCGCAGGGTTTTATGGTAGATAAAAGGAAGGGGGCTTAATCCAAGGGGGCTTAAAGCCTTATGTTTGAAAAAGGTCGGAATAGGCCCAAAAATGGGTTTTTTTGGGGTTTTTTAGTGTTTCGATAGGTAAAATAGGATAATTTAAACCATAAAAAGGGGTTTTTATAGGTTCAAAGGGGATTTTGATGAGATGGAGGGTAAAAGGAAAGGAAAAGGGGTTTTTTTAGCAGGGGAAGGACTATTGATGATGAAATGGTAAAATAAGTGAAAATGGAGGAATAAAAGCTTAAAAAAATATTTTTTTTAAAAACAGCAGGACTCCTTTGAAGGCTTTGAAGTGAAGATATCAGTGGAATGGATCTCTTAAGGGTAAAGAACAAAAATATGCTTCAATAAGTCACAATTTTCTTTAAAACTTGTTTCTTGAAGACTAAAGACTTGTTTTAGCCATCATCACCTATGACAAAATTTTATTGATGGCTAACACCAACAATACCCAGTAGGACTTAAAATTTTTGTCTAATATGACATGTAATATAAACATACATAAAAATTCATATCTTCTAGATGGATTTCTGCTTATTACTGGAGACCAATACTCTTATCTAGACACTTCTATAAAATCAGAAAGTTAATAGAAAACCACAGTAGGTACATACCAATGTGTAAAGATGAATTTTCCTCCCAACCACAAGCTTCTCCTCGGAGCTCTCCCCCGAGTAGAGACTAATATTCCCTAGTGATGACAACACTTTGTCATACTAGCAATGACACTTTTAAGCCTTCTTTCCCTCATCATCGTTCCATAACGACGTCCCATTATTATGCGTTGTTGTTTCCCATAACATAGAATTTTTCTTTTGTTTTTTTTCCACAAAAGATTTCTTTAAAACTTTATTTTCCTCAGCACAATTTTTCTTACCTATTCCCAGTAAATTTCTACTTTAATGAGGATATTTATTAGATATTTTTATCCCATCTAATTTAATTATTTATTTTTCTCCAAGGATTTTCTGGAGAATTTTGGGAAAGTTTGAAATTATATTCCATCCTCATGGATAAGAATTTCCTTATCTCAATTACTTTGTCTTTACCACATTAAAATATCTTTCATAAATAATTATTAATTTAAAAATAATTTTGTCCATACATAATTGTTCCATACATCCACCTGTACCTTGGTCTTATTGGCACAACATAAAAGTTGTAAATCACGGATATTACAACATGTTAGTGACAAATTTCATTGGAGAAACAACTATCTTCAACACCAAAATAGTAGATTGAATCAATCATTGATCAAAGTGTGGAAAAAAGACCAGGAATAAAGACTATTTTCAATAGTTGATTAAATGTAAGAATCAACCAGTTGAAACTGTTACTTGGATGACAACAACGAAGATTTCAAAATATGGTACTAGTATTGAAGAACTTCGAAAGAAAATAATATGAATGTATCTTTTCCTCCCCAGTAGTATGATGTAGAAGCATCTCATATTTTAAATTTATGTACTTATTTAATTAGGAGAAACTAGAAAGTTCTAGATTTTATGAATAATTGTAGAACTTGTTAGAGTTTAGGTAAATAGGATAGATTCCTAAAATTGAGAGGATTACTCTCAACTTCCTCCAAATATCCAGGATGAAGTTTCTCTTTGAGGAATTCGAGAGCTTTCTTCCTGAAAAATAAATAGCCATGTAATTCATATGTGAAGCCAATTTTTCTGTGTGAATTAATTTAATAAATTATATGTTTGTTTTATACAGAGTTTTTTGATTTGGCTCTCTGCGTCATAGAATAAAGTTCAAATGACTAAATAATCAAGGGTTTCTTTAATTGAACCACTTCCCTTGGATGTGAGAAAATTAATATCCACCATCAAATCATACTAAGTACTAGATAAATATGACCATTACATGGACCATAGGCGCGCAGTCGACCTTAAACCACTAGGTGTGATCATACACCAACAACACAACCTAGAGAATTTCTTTTAATCCCACATGGGTGCAAAGACAATTTATTTTAATCCAACATGGGTGCCAATGTATATCAGGGCAAAGGATAAATGAATAATAAACAAAATTGAAGATGATAGGTTCGAGTGAAACATGAAGCAAGACCCCAAGGAATTATATCATATGAATTTGAAACATGAGTAGTGTGCAATTTATATGTGAGCATGAGTTATTGAACTCATAAGGTTAATCGTGTCATTAGGAAATGAAATGCATATACACCTCATGTTAATATAATGCATAGGATAAAACATATAGAATAATGTTTCCATTAGACCACCATATTTTATATCTGAAAATGACTTCTACAAGTCAAGTTGACTATTCTCTTCAATCATTATTGAAGTCATGTACATCTTAAGACAAAACAATAATCACAAAAAATTTTAATGATGGAAATTTATCATGAAGTTTAAAAACATTGGCTAATCTTACTAGTCCCTAATAAGCAAACTATAAAATGTTTATTGATGTATTTGTAAAATTATTCAGATATATAAGGTTGGTGATTTTTAAGCTAAAATAATTTTATATTGTAAAATTTAGGATAATAATTTCGATAAAAAATCGAAATTGGCAAATATTTTTTTTGGAAAAATCATGGAAAATTAGCCCACCTGCGAATATTAGCCCCTAGAATTCTCCATGACAATAATCTTGTAAAGTACTGCTAGGAACTAAATATGGAAAAAAAAATCATGTTGAAGATGGGTATGTGACACCGTATTCTTGTAATCCACTAGTTGTGAATAAATTATACCTTGCCATTTGAGGAGTATTTTTTCGAGCAATCCTTTATTGTTTTCCACTACAATGCGTACATGAACAAAATTTGATAATTCCTCTTCCAATCCTATCAAAGTTAATTTTGATGAAGTGACCTAGTAAGTTTCCCACCTCTTCTAAGATAGTTGGATGTTTCATATGGATTGGAAAAATGGGGAGTATTACCCATATTGGACTTTCCAATGTCGACATAGAGAGAGGATTAAAATATAGATAATAAGGTTGAAAGGAGATGGCAGAATGGCCACAAAACTAGGATCTATAGAAATTTATAAACAGAATAATGTATTTCTGGATTCTCCTGATCTAAAAATTTAATATTATGTTAAATACATAATCCTTCCACTTAATTCTTTGCAGAAATTAAATCGCCAATTGCAAACATATGAAGAAAAAAGTCAATCGCACATAACAAGATGTTTTATCGAGAAAGCTTAAAGCTAAAAACCCCAACTATCATATATTATGTATATTAATGGAACATGTAACAATCTCATACAAAGCTCAACTCATAGAGGTCTCAGTACAATATACAATCGTCACACACTTTCATGTAGAAATTTTCATATCTATGCACCAATTTCTTACCTCCTGACAACCTGCCTCCACTGCGCAATCCCCGCTGAAGAAGATCCCTGAATGAATTCGAAATCACCTTGCTTGTACTACGCAATCCTAATTGGCATCTCCAATGTGTGTGTAGATGCATTGAATGCATCGCTATAGTCACAATTGATAGTCAAACACACTCTTTCACCTATCTCTCCACTGGGTCTCCACTGGATCTGACATGCAAGTAGTTAACTGATGTATTTATTCAGTTGCAAGTAAGACACTACTTGTGAATTAATTAAATAATTAATTCACTCATCTTTCACTAGTGTATCTTTAGTTACAACTAGCACAACTGAGTTTAACTCACTTAACTGAGTTAAAACTAAATAACAACTCCCATAACTACTCTTCCAACTCTATTACAACTTGCCACAATCAATTATAACGAAGTTCTCCATGCATGAGTCACTAAACACCCTATGAATTGCGTATTTCCTTTAGCCCACTGATGTGCCACATTTGTTCATTGAAATCAAGTGCTCCAAGAGAATAAGTTACTATTTATTGTCTGATTATTATTAAGGGCTAATAATAATTGACATGCATTGTATTTTTATATTAGTGATCTATAACTAGACTTCACCCATATTCTAAAAATAGAAATTCATCCAAATATAGAATTTTCTCAACCATCTAGAATCAACTCCCTGCTAATTTTAAAATATGCTCACCATTCTAAAAATAGACATACACCTAAAAATAGCCCGCGGGCCCCATCGAGTGAAGGTGCTTACTTTTGCACTAGGCTCATCATCTTGTTGAATCTCAACAGGATCCTTGATCAAAACCTTCTACCAGTCCTCTAACATATGACAAAGCACAAAAAAAAATCCTTTACAGAAAAAATGTATCCCGACATCCTTAGACCGATTCTCTTGAACCCACCCGAGAAGAGTTCATGATGTAGGCCAAAATCCATTGAAATGGCAGACTATCGTTTGTCATTCATAATTTGCGGCTATGAATCTAAATGCAATATTATCCACTTCAAGGGAATGTGTTTCAATTATTTATTCTAGCATGATTGTAGCTCTAGAGAGATCTTTAGGGTTTTGTGATGAATACCTTGGTTATAGAACATCCTTAAAGAATCTAGGTGGGGTTGAGGAGGATGCAACCCCTGCTTTAACTCCACCTTGAATTCTTTCTACAATGTGAACATGGGAATCTTTGGTTATGTCATCATTTTCCTGACAGGTTTTTGATCCTAAAGCTGATGAATTCCATGAATAATCCAAAAAAATCCATGAGGGATTTGCACCTTCTTGTGAATCCTCATCATAAGAGAGGAGACCAGATATGAGTTTGTAACTTGCAAAGAAAAGGATCCCCCTGATATTGGTTTCACCAAGATTGATAAATTCTCTAGATTTACAGTAGTAAAATCATCCTGGGCATAGGGAAAGCCCAAAAAAGTGAGGGTCTTGAGATTTGAGTGTGCAAAGAATCTGGTGACAGGACGCCCATGCCTCTACCAGGATCGAGCTGGCATCGAATCAATTCCGCGTCAAGGCCCTTGCCGAGGTGATGCAACCACACGGGATAGAACTTCATAATGAAACTATCTACCAAGAGAAAGACCTGTAATGGCCCTACATTTTCATCCTCGACTAACTCTGCAATCTTCCAACCCTTCTTCTTTGTCATTCTTCATATTTCCAAACCCTAGTTATAATGTTTTTAAAAATTTAATTTAATTATTGATAATTATTAGATATAAGGTAGAAATTGAACATCCATGAAATATTCACATAATATTTTTAATAATAATTAGGGATTGAAAATTAAAATTTATTTGAAATAATTATACTTTTTTCGAATTCTATTTAATTAAAAAAATACCAAATTTATAAATATATGATACTATGTATTTTGGTTATATTACTAAATATATAAATATTTAACTTCAATAATAACTTTTTTATAATTAATAAAAATAATAATTATGTAAAATAAAATGATAATTAACTAACTATAAAATATATTAATAATTAAATAACAAAAACTGCAGTGGGATACTACAGTAATTTACACATTTTTTTTCATGAATATGGGCATTAGTTTTCAAAACAAAATTGAATACTGAAACATTCTCCATTTTTTTAAAATAAATACAAAATACATCGATTTTGGTAACATTTGAATGCTTGAACAACATCTTTTTTTTAAATAAATACAAAATGTATGACTCTTCAATTTTAGCGAACACTGAAATATGTCAAAGCAATATAAAACATTTATGGACTTTTAACTTTTACATGACGCTGGTGCTAAATCCAACACGGAATGAACCATTTCACTTTGAACATCAAGACGACTAATTGATGGATAAATCTCATATTTCAATAAATTTTTCAATTTGGTTTTATTTGATTTTATATTTTATTTTTATTTATATTTTTTAGATTTAAGATTTTTGTGATTTATAGTATAGATGAATATCGTTAGGATTAATTATATCATTAGAATTGATTTATTGTTAACAAATTAATATGATTTATTCTTGAAATAAAACGAAGAAACTAATCAATCCTAAATAAAGAGTAAAGACCATCATCGAAAGGAAATAACATTTGGAAACTAAACATTAAAAACTAACCAGAAATAAATTTTCTATTTTGGTTATGTTATTTTTTCAAAAAATTCATATTTAATTGTACTCGAATGAATAGATATTAATTTTGAATAAAGCGTTGGTCGGACCAAACAGCTGAAATTTTTGGAAAGAATATCGGATTTGGCCCAATCAAGTTACACTTCCCACGATACCTGATGTACAAATTATCACTGAAAACTATGCAATCAGTCAAAGTAATAGTCATCACTGTCATACTTTAGAAGCAAGAGGGGAGTTTGTGGCCCAATCAACTTATCCTTCCCATGATACCTGATGTACAAATTGTCACCGTAAAGTAAGAAAGCAGTCAAAGTAATAGCCATAACTGTCAAGTATTTAAGACTCCTTATTTTCAATGCATGAAATCTGGGTAATAAGGGTATTCTTATTAGGTTTGTAAATTTTGGGAATATCCTAAAATTCAACAAGTTACATTTTCACTGGTTTCTCGATTTTGGGAATCTCAAACAGAGATTGTTTAACCTACATCCTATTTTAAAATATTCTAAAAATATACAATTAAAGTAAATGATGAAATCTGGGTAATAAAGATATTTTTATTAAGTTCGCAAATTTTGAGAATATTCTAAAATTTAACAAGGTACATTTTACTTGGTTTTTAGATTTTGGGAATCTCAAAGAGAGGTTGTTTAACTTATTTTCTATTAAAAAATAGGTCGCAGAAGAAATATTTCGTGTACTATGACAGGCACCATCAGCAAAACCAATGTACGTTTGAAGGGATGTCGATATTTTCAATATCAAGAGCAATAAAGATAAGAAGTGATAGTAGTAACAACAAAATTAATCTAGACACACTTATCTAATCTAAGGCACACTATCTAAAAAGTAACTAATATACAAGTGAGATCTTCACATGAAATTCAAGCATAATAACTCCTAAGATAAATACCATTTCTGGGCTTATCTAAAGAGACCCCGTCATAATCAGTCAATTCATAGGCCCTTTTTGCAAGAACATGCTTGACAGTGTAAGGACCATGCCACATCGATTCGAATTTCCCAGTACCTAGCTTATTGTTAGCTTGATCATGTACTAAGACTAGGTTACCTTCTGAAAAAACATGAGGGGTAACACTTTGATCATACTGAGCTTTCACATGTTTCTTATGAGCTCCGGTAGCTAATGCAACGGTGCGTCGAGTCTCATCTAATTGTGCTAAGTACAAAAGGTGTTTTTCCTCTTCAGATGTAGCTGGTACTAACTCTATGGCTAATTGGAGTGACGGTATTTCATATTCAATTGGTAACCCAGCTTATAAAACGTAGACCAATTGGAAAGGAGTGAACCCTATAGCAGTTTTTACTGAGGTTTGGTATGCCCACAATGCCGAAAAAATCAAGGTATGCCAATTCGATTTGTGTGTTTCGATAATTCATTTAATCATGGTGGTTAAAACCTTGTTGAAGACTTCAAATTGACCATTAGCCTGCAAGTAATATGGAGTAGAGTTATCATGGCGTAGGCCAAGTTGATCAGAAAATTCAGTCATCATTATATTTCGAAAATGACTCCCATGGTCTATGATAATATCTTGGGGTACACCGAAACGAGCAATCACATGATTGAATACAAATGTAGCTGTAGTTTTTCCATCTGCCACGAATGTAGGCATCGCCTCGTCCCATTTGGTAAAATAATCTATTGCGAGAATAATATACCCATGCCCCCCCGGCCAAGTGAGGGTTACATGTAATGAAAGTAATGCCCCATTTTGCAAAATGACCGACAAAAATGATTGGATGAAGAGAAGCTAGATACACACGCATCTTTCGATCAAAAATTTGGAAGTTGTGGCATTTTCGAACCGCAATAATACAATATTTGAGCAATGATGGCCAAATATAACTATCGATCAATATCTTTTGGGATGTGGCAAACCTAGACATATGACCACCACACGCTCCAGAGTGGTAGTCATTCAAAACCCTTTCAGCCTCTTCGTGAGTTATGAAACGTTGAAAAATAGAATCTGCACCACGACGATAAAGAGTGTCTCCAACGATATTGTATTGCTAGGTTTGATAAGGGATTCTCCGTTTATTTGAACGTGAAATATCTGGGCAAAAGGTTTGGGTTTGAAGATATATGATGATATCTCCATACCATGGATCTAATATACTGGTAAGAAACAGAGATTCACCTGCGATGGGAGTCTTTACCACAGTTTTCGTCTCAGTATTGGGAAAGTCACACATGGGTTCTGCAAACACTAGTGATTTCTTTGATTTAGATTTCTTGAATTCCAAATCAAAATATTGTAAGATGAAAATCCATTTAGAGTATTTTCCCTCGAGTAATTTTTTTGTCAAAATATACATCATCGGGTTACAATTAGATATCACATTTGTTTTAGGTAACATTATGTAGTGACAAAATCGTGGGACAACTTGAACTGCTGCCAAGGCCAATTTCTCCACATGCTTATATTTGATTTCCATCGGGTTGAGATTTCGACTTAGATAATAGATCACATGCTCATTGTGAGATTCATCATCTTGAACTAGAACCATTCCAATGGTGGAATCATAGGCTGTTAAGTATAAAAAGTAGTCCTGGTGGTAATTGGGTGGATGCAATAACGGTGCATGGATTAACGTGTGTTTTAGAGCATCAAAAGATTGATCAGCAATCTCATCCCAAAAAAAAGGAACATTTTGTTTCAAAAACCGGGTAGAACCTTTTGTTAACTCAACATAGTTCGAGATAAACCTACGTAGAAAGTTTTCTTTCCCCTGCAAAATTTGGAGTTGGCAAAGTGTGGAAAGAAGAGGTAAATTGATGATGGCCTCAACCTTCGAAGGGTCGACACAGATGTCGGCTTTAGAAACGATGAATCCAAGCAATCATCCTAATTGCACACAAAAAACACATTTGTGTGGGTTCAGATGAATCTTGTAATGCCTACACATTAAAATAGCTCGTAAGTGAGTAGGATGATCATCACTGTGTAATGAATGAGCAAGTAAATCATCAAGATAAAACTGTACAATATGTTTGATATCATGAAAAGCGTAAGAGATTGCCCTTTCAAAAGTTGCACCAGCATTCTTTAAGCCGAAAGGTATTTTGCAATAAGAAAATATCCCCGAAGGACATATAAACATTTTTTTTGGTTGATCAACGGGTAGTATGTTGATTTGATTATACCCGGAAAATCCATCCATCAATGAAAAATTTTCATTTCCAGCACAATCATCGATAATTTGGTCAATATAGGAGGTAGGATAATTGTATTTTAAACATGATTTATTAATATCCCTATAATCGATGCATACTCATATAGTTCCTTGTTTCTTTGTAACGGGAACTATATTAGATACCCAATTTGTCAATGGGATTGGATAAATAAATCGTGCTCGCAATAGCTTTTCAACTTCAGCTTTGATAGCAGCAGCTTTTCACGGATGTATTGGAAATAATATTTACCTAATAGGCTTGGCATTCATATATGTCTTAATTTCATGAATGACAATCTTTGGATCTATTCCTGGCATCTCTTCGTAAGACTAGGCAACTATGTCTCAGAATTATTGAAATAGGGCTTTGTATGTATTAATCTCTTCAATCATACAAGAAGCACCTATATGAATGTTTTCAACAATTCCAGGTTCAACTGATATATCGATAGGAACAATTGTAGAAATGTTTCCCAAATTAATCTCAGAATACGAATTTGTAATCGATATGGGATTATGTGGTTCCTCGATATAATCAATTGTAAAAATATATGAAAATTCATTTTCAAACATATCAAGTTCAGGTATAAATGAAGATCTATGATGTAGATCATCCCAGGGTAATTCATCCAAAGACAAATTCTCGAATACTTTCATCAATGTGAAACACTTGTTGAAAAGGATCGAAAAGTGATGTCAAAGCTGAGCTTGATTGTGAAGAATATTCTTCAGTGATCACATTCATTTGATCAGGAGTAGTTGAAATTGCATCAAAAAACGACTGTATTTCCACATATTCCATTTCAAAAGGACTCAAAGGCATCTCGCCATTGAAATAATCCAGTTCTAACTCTGAAGGCACTACCCAAGTTTCATCGAATGGTATAGTGCTTGATGAAATCATATGGATGTTGGTAATGGTACACGGTACGTTGGGTGGAGGCATAGAAAAATTTCCCATCAAGGTAGAGTCCTTTATTAAAACTACACCAACATCTTCACATGGGATAGTCAATTTTCCAGCATGTTGGATATTGTCTATAGAAGTAGGGTCGGACGAATAATATGACAACTGACCGATTTTAACAATCTTCCCTTTATGAGGAAACATGATTAACCAAAAGACGGATGAAACGATAGAAATCATGGCATAAGGCTAACTACGACGCAAAATAAGTTTTTAATCGAAAGGGGCATCAACAACTTCCACATCTAGATTAATAGTTTTGCCTTCTACTTCTATAGGTAGATCCTGGAGTATTTCGTACAGATGAAATCCTCTTCCATCAAAGGCTTTAAGGATTTTTAGTGATTGGTTGAGTGTTGGAGAAATAAGAGTTTTTGAACAATTTAACAACATTATGCACGTGGATGTCCTCTCATTAATTACAGTACGAAAAACTCGTCTATTTTTTACTAATACTGGAATCTAAAAAGACATCCGATGAGGTAGTCTCAATGTAAAATTTTCTAGATCAAAGACAATGAGGTTAGAATTCTAAGGATCTATAGCTTTGATAGCTGATAAGAGTAATTTCCTTTGTGCTGGACATGATTGTAGCACTTCTAAGGCCGACATTTCTGAAGGGGACATCACCAAGTCTTCAACAATGTTGTAATTCTGAGCAGCTCTCGTATGTGGATTGAAAGCTGATTTTTGAAGTACAACATTAGCAGGTGGTTTAATCACTAGATCAGAATTAGGTTTCTTAATGTCAAGCATATCAGAAACTGAAGGAGATACAATTGGTGGTTGACTAGAATTTTTTTTCTCTTTACCAATTATAGGATTTTTACTTCCATAGTCTTGCGATCATGTCGTAACCATAACCTCAGACATCATTAAAATATCTGCCGATGAATTTGAAGAAGATCCTATCATTTTTTTTATCTTGAGTGCGAAAAGGATCCTTCAAGATATCGGGTGTGAAAGAACCTTTCACAAATTTAGAGACCTCGGACCGATGTGGGCACTCTTTGGTAAAGTGTTCCTCGTCACAGATAAGACAAGGATAACGAGGTTTCCGCTTATCGTCAGCTGGATCATTCTTTTTGGTTTTCTCTTTACGAGATGAAGTTTGTCTGTTTTTATTCTTTCCTTTCTTGTTATCATCGGTTTTAGATTTAGCCGTAGATGAATCTACAACATGATTGTCGGTATAAGTTTCAAGGGAAGAATCTCCTTTTGGTGAATTTGGTAAATTTATGATAGGAGAAGTAGCTTTTTATGACTTATTCTTACTCTTATTAGCACTAACTAAACCAATTACACCATCTACAACATGAGAACCTGAAGGAGTTGCAGTTATTTGACTAGGACATGGTAACTCAGGAATTTTTTCGTATAAATTACCAGACTGTGTATATACAAGGTCTAATTACTGAGCTTGAGAAATGACCTGTTCTTCTGTAACAACCCTTCCCTTAGCCACATCTTCAGCGATCTTTGGAAGCAATGATTTGATAAACCATTTTTCCAAGATCTGATCCAAAAGAAAAACTTCCAATAAACGTCTTCTACGTCTCCATTCATGTATGGGATCTGATATGTATGTAGACAGAGATTGTTTTCATGAAGTTAAGAGTTCTGTGCCATTTTTGTAAAGCACTGGCAACTGAAAGTGTGTTAAGAAAGTTTTTGCTAACGCATTGAAATTGTTGAATGAGCCACGTGGTAGTTCAATATACCATTTTGCAGCTAAACCTATAAGTGTTCTCTGAAACATTCTTAATCGAATAGAATCATCGATTAAAGAGTTGGATGCGCACTAGAGGTGGTACGTCATGACATGATTTGAGGTTTCTTCTCCTAATTTACCTTCGAACATGGGAATATCACTGGGAAACTTATTTGGCATTGGCGGAAAATACGAAAGATAATAAATTAGATCGTTCATTAGGCGCGAAAAATGAGGTAAATACAAAGTTGCTATGAATGGTAACTGATGGTTAGGGTCCTGCTAAGAAAATTGATAACCTTGTGGAACTATACCAGTACCAGGAGGAGGATATCCAAGATAACCTGGATTAGCCTATGCATTTGGAATTGGAATGCCTCCCGGATAAATAGGGTTGGCCAGACCATACTGCGGTGGAGCTGGTATCTGATATGTGTAACCAGGGCATGCTTGATGTTGTTATACTGGATTTTGTGCTACAGTTCCATATTGAAGCTGCCCTTGATATGGTTGATAAAAAAACTAAGGTTGGCTTGTTACAATTGTACTAGTACCAGGTTGTTCCACAGGAATAGGAACAATAGTCTGAACTATGAGTCCAGGTTGTTGTGTAGTTAAGTGAGGGATTTGTTGTGATACTTGAGGGGCTGTATAAATAGGGGCTACAAAAATTCCAGGGATAGGTGTGGTAGGTTGAACAGAAGTTGATGCAGTAGTTTTAGGTGGAGTTCTAGGTGTACTCGGACTAGGCTGCTGAACATTACTAGGTGAAAATACCTGTCGTGTAACTTGAAGTGTAGGTTGGACAGGTTGTTGGATTTGATTGTAACCAATTGGATGACCAGGTTGATTATAAGGTACGTTCACTTTAGGTTGCAAATTCTGTTGATTTAATGATGGATTCCACACCGTGTGTACTCCAGGATATGGAGATCCCATTGAAGGTTGTGCTGCATAAGATGGATCATAAATAGGTTGATAATTTGGAACGTAATCTTGATAGTTGGCTGGATAATTCCCATTAAAAGATTGACCTCCCTGAAACAATTGTTGTTCCTGATAAAACTACAGCCCTAAAGGAGGCTGTTGTCCTTGGAAATATTTTTCCCTCGAATATGTTATTGTCCTTGAAGAGGTTGCGAACCCTAAATAGAGTCTTACCCTTGAGGTATGTACTGGCCTTGAGGTGTGTACTATCCTTGTGGTATGTACTGTCCTTTAGGTGTGTATTGTCTTCGAGGTTTCCCCCCAGGTGGTAAATTACTACTTTGAGGATGCCCCCCAGGCGGTAAGTTACTACTTTGAGGGTCAGGGTTAGGAATTTTACAAACATCATGTAAAATTGTTCCACATTCAAATTTTTGGTATGTGATTCATTTGGACCAAGTGATTGTATAGGTTTTTTGGGAGAGGGAGATGCTCCTGAGAAAGTACCAGAAAGAGACTGGTACCCCAGAGGAATAAATAGACCGCCATACAAATATGATTCTGGTGATGCAAAAAACATGGATGACTCACCAGACATGTTGAATGAAGGTCTGTAATTACCTCTTGGTATGGTGTAAAAAAGAATACGGTGTGGCGAATAGTTTAGACCAGAATTGTGTAGAAAATTAGTTAACTGAGAATACCAAGGATCTTGTTTGAAAGGGCTATAATAGTAAATCAATTCACTTGACATAAGATCTAAAGATTCCTAATGTGAAGGAAGAATAAATTCTTCTTCTCTGTGAGTAATTTCTTCAATGCTAATGAGGCCAGGAGGAAGGTTCTCAGTGATGCGAAACTTCACTTGGTGAATGAGGATGACCAGTGGTTGGAGTGATGAACTATAAAGCAGGCTCATATGTAGCAGGTTCAGTTTCTAGTTCATAAATTTTAGGCTAAATAGCTGATAATTCACAAGTTGTGGAAGCAAGTTCAACTAGTTCAGAAATTGATATTTTCCTTTGATAACTTTCTGTTGTTTGAGGTTGATCTACATTATAATCGGGATGTATAATTACTGATGTTTACTCTTGTTCAGTTGATCCAGTCCCTGATGGTTGTCCTTTCTCAGATTTAAGCTTTTCTAACTGGTTTGGTGTGTACTCAGGGGGTTTCCCATGCATTCTAAGTGATTGTATAGGTAATTCAGCCACGATTAAAAGTTTAACACACAAAATCAAAGAAAATTTCAAAAAAGCATCCTAAAGTCTCTAAGGAAAAAATCAAATTAATCACATTCCTACAAAATATAAGAGATAAATTGACACACAAACAATATATTCCCACACCAAAAACACTAGTTGGTGATGAAATGCAACATTGTAGAATTTTAATGTGGAAAGGGCGGTTGGAACGGTTACCCCGAAAACTTGCTTAATGAAACATTCTGGTGCAAATCTCTCCACTTATTCCATATCGAAGTGAAGAGTACCCTCCAGAAATTCCAAGTGAGTCTAGTCGATGTCTGCTCCAGGTACAGTGGGACCTTCCCTCCACCGTCACCTTGGGAAAAAATCCTAAAGTTAATAGTCACAAAGGTCACCAATGGGAAACAATGTACTTGGGGGAACAATCTATGATCCTATATACACGCAAGGGAAGATTAAAAAGCTCAATCCCCTTGAAGGCTCCTTGATATAATCCAAGGTTTACCAACAAGTGACCCCAAGCTCCTCGACAATCGTCTATCCGGGGTTTATCATTTTTAATATGTGCACATCTGCTATCTTTCCCAATGAGATAGGTACGATTAGCTCACTGGTTCCGACATGATCTCGTGCTTGACTATTTTAAGAAGAGCTTCCCAGAGCACAAATGCTACAATTTTATTTTCCTACTGCAAGATTGCTATTTTTTTGTTTGAGCTGCCTTGGAATGTTAATTACAACCTGTTCCAAGACACTAGCCTAAGCTATATTGGTGGAAAATAGCCCTAGAAAATTTAAAATATCTACATTGATTTTATTAAAGCATTGTTTTTAATTTGGTTGTTTCTTAAGATAGAAGGTATGGAAGTGAAACTTCAATTATGCTTGTGACCCAACTCAAAAATACGCTAAATGCATCTAAATGAGGAGTGCAATTCGTTTCTTTTCAATGAATCTTATTTAAGGTAAATATTGAGAGATTTTAAGAACTTTCAAAACACCAATTCTTTCATTCATAAACAAAATATTTGAAAAGAAAATGATTTATTTGAGAACTCAATTTCATAAAAATGATCAATTACTTGTTTGAAATGAAATTCCCTTATCAATCAGATTAGAAGCTATAAAGAAATAAACAAACTATTTCCAAGAAGAAAGCAATATCTAAAACTCCTAAAAACATAAAATCAAAAATCAAAGAAAAAATCTAATTTTGAAGTCTATCTAAAATTTTAAGGACGTTTTCTCCTAGTTTGTGATCGAACTAAGAAGAATTTCTACTTATCTTAGCAGAAATGAAAACATCCATAAATGGTTTGGTGTGAAAATCAGGCTTTAGTAAGCTAAAAAGCTCTTCCAAATTTGCAAATGAAAAGGGAATCAACTTTCATAAAAGTAATGTTTGCAATGATCTTAATTGCTCAGAAATATAATTTCATCATACGAATAAGCTGAAGTATATGAAAGTATCTTGTATGGAGCAGCAAAAAAGTAGGGCAAACACTCACTCATAAAATGCAAATCGGATGAAAAATCACACAAACAAAAAAGTTGTTGAAAAGAAATTCACATATAATATTTGATAGCTAAGGTAGACTGGGGAAAACACAAAGAATCAGGTAATCTGGCTCTTGAAAAGAGAATCTTGATTTTTTCAAAAAATTTCCACAGGTCCACAGGGTCTAATGGAAAACATAGAGGTACCGCATTGTTCTGAACTAAAAGCTGTGGAGGCTACCGCACTGTTTTCAAACGAAAATTGCGGAGGCAAGGAAAAGTACAGAAAAAATAAATATTCAGCTTTTCTTTTCAGGGATTCTTAGAATTTATCTACCCAAACCAATCTCACACAAATCAAAATCAGAAAACTCTCAAAATTCAAACTGAAAATAAAAAAGGAAAACTAAGGTCTATTCCCCAGTGGAGTCGCCATTTTGTTATGTGGATTAATCCCTCTTGCGGACAAGAGAGATCTCCCTAGTATTATAATAATAGCTAAAAACAAACATCCATTTTAAATCATTTTCTCTAGATTATTTGCAATTCAGAATTATTAAAGACAAAGAAAGAGGACATGCCCCACCTTGAAATCCAACGTTTGATGCAGTCTTTTATCTAGTCATTCTAAACGGGCTTATTCAGTAAGTAGAACCCGCAATCAAAGACAAACAAAAGAATCAAAGCACCTGCAACATATAATAATTAAGAATAGCTAATCCAAATTACGGATCAAGGAGTCTAAGTATTGATGTTATTCAACAAGCACAAGAACAACTCAATGAGAAAAAGAGATCCATATGTATTACCTTGAATGAAAAGAGTAACTTTACAACTTGATGCCTTGATGTTGTACAAGTTTCTCCCGGGTTCCTGAACAATCGTTCCTCCTTTAGTTTTGTTGGGTACTGGGTTTGTATACTTTCCTCTCCCATTTTACCCTATCTTTCTATCTCTTTGTACCATTATTGTTCTTAAAAGCATGAGGTAAAACCCATTTTCCTTATCTTTCATGGGATATTTGATTATTGAAGTAATTGTCATGGAGGTTTTACCTTTTTATATATTAACTTTGATAATCCTACAGATTCGGCCAAAATGGGAGCATTGCAGCTGTGAGTCGTGGAGCAGCCATAATTTCCAGTTCTATTCTCATTTTATGTTACAACATAAGAAACTCTATTTATACCAGGGTTCTTTCAAGCCTTTTCACGGTTTCCTTCTGGGTAACTGTTTGGTCAATTTAGTGTGTCCTAAATTGCTAACATAAATTATCAACCAGGGATTCATGGTGAAAATGTGAAGCCGGGTTACACTTTTTGCCCTTTTTTGAGAAATTTTTTTCATTTTTTTGGGTTCTTCAACTTTCTGCAAACTATAACAATTTTTCCGTGTAGAATTTCATTTTGCGGTAAAAATAAAAGTTGTGAGAAATTTTGTTAGCTTTATATTACTTATTTTTTGAAATTTTTTTATGCGGATTTGATATGTCAACTTAGTGTTTCTTTGAGTGTGTGTTTCTTAACAATCAAAGAATTCATAAGTAGTCATGTTATGTGGCAACGTTGTATTCATTGAAAATTCTTGTTTTTGAAAAAACAAAATGTGTTACAACAATCTAGATAGAGTCTACTTTGGTTTCATCATATTTACAAAGCCAATGGATGCATATCATAATTACTAGAATTTTTTGAACTGGTCTAATACGAAAAACTGCGTATTTTTGATATGTTTCGTGTGGCAACAAATTTCTTAACATACAAGTTATAAACTAAAAATCTAAAAGCTACCCATTACAGTCAACGGACCAATGTAATGCTCCATAATTTTTTAAATTTTTTTACAATGTATTTTGGGAGATACAAAATTTTGATTTCACTGAATCACGATGACCCTCAAAAATTGTTTGCACTCATTTTATTAGAAAAATAATTAAAATTAATAAACGTTTACGAAATTCCATAAAATTTATATTTCCTGAAAGTAGATTCAATTTTGAAAATGCTTGTCTTGGTTCCGACAGTTAATTAACAAGTTTTCATGGAGTTTAATCAGTCCAAAGTTGCAGAACCGTTTTCAGAGCTTGGCTCTGCGTAATCAGTGACGCGATAGTTCGGCCGAACTATTAGCGATAGTTCGGCCGAACTATGTTTTCCGCTTACATGCCGCTAAAACTAACGGCTTAATAGTTCGGCCGAACTTATTATCAAAAGTTCGGCCGAACTATTGTGTAATTTTCCGCCGGCCGGAATTTTTTGTGGAGCCCCCTACAAAACACATATTTCGCGGTCAATATAAATTGCCGCGAAATGATTCACAATTTTCGCACATTTCGCACTTCATTTCATCTTACAACTTGGTTTGAATTCAAAATTTTTTCTTCAAAGTTTGGGGTCAAAAAATTTTTTTGGAAGACATTTTCTGGAGGCGACGTGATTTTTCTTGGAGGTTCAAAGTTTGAATTTAAAAAACTTTTTTGGAAGACATTTTTGGAGGCGACGTGATTTTTCTTTGAGGTATGTACGTGTTTTGTGTTGAAATAAATCTTTTGAGCTTTTTTGTTCAAAAATTTTTCTTTACATTTTAAGATTTAAAGAATTTTTTTGGAAGACATTTCTTGGAGGCGGTGTGATTTTTCTTAGAGATATGTACGTGTTTTGGATTGGATTACGTATTTTTTAGAAAAGATTTTTTAAATTAAATCTTTTGTGATATTGTTTGTAATTGAGTTATTGTCTAATTTTTTAAAGGAAATTTTTTAAAACTCATACCCTATTATCATGGGAAATCGAAGAACTTGTGTGAGAAAATATGATCGAAAAAGAAAGACCGAGGAACGTAGAGAAGAGACGAGACAATATCGCAAAAGAAAGTTAGAAGCTCTCTCAAATATTGAAGAGGAAAATCAACCTCAAGCAGAAATTGAAGCAAGTATGTAAATGTAAATATTACATGCTCTATTGATATATATTTAAAATTTTCCTAATGTAAAATGTAACGCTTAATTTTTATTTGATAAACTAGTTTGAAAAATATTTTGTTTGATGTAAACAGACAGAGATATTCCTCAAAATATTGAAGAAGAAAATCAACCTCAAGCAGAAATTGAAGCATGTATGTAAATGTAAATATTATGATCTATTAATATATTTTTAAAGTTTTCCCAATGTAAAATGTGAAGCTTAATTTTTATTTGATGAACTAGTTTGAAAATATTTTGTTTAATGTAAACAGACAGAGATACTCCTCAAAATATTGAAGAAGAAAATCAACCTCAAGCAGAAATTGAATCGGGTATGTAAATGTAGATATTATGATCTATTGATATATTTAAAATTTTCCTAATATTTATTGACATATTTATTAATCTAGTTATTTATTGAATATGTACTATTTTTTCGAATATGTACAGATGAAATCACTATCGATAATGAGATGTTAGAAAATGTCGACACTCGCACATATGGAGATAAAAAACCCGACTATTTTATACGATATCGTGTCGAGAAAATTTTGGAAATGTTTTTCAAAACTGAGGTGAGAGTTCAAGCTCAAATGTTGAAAGGTCTCTTATCATCAAGGAAATTAAAAGAAGTGACGACACTATTGGGTATTCGAAAATCAACCAAAGATAAAAAAATGAAAGAAGAGGTGATAAAAAATATGAGTAGTGCTATAGAGTCAATTAAGAGATCTAGAGATAAAAATGTTTCAAATATACGTAGAGGACTACAAATGGCAATGGTTTCACCAAGTACTCAAGAGAATCGTTTGAATCTAACATCTATGGCACGAGCACTGGGAACCTCGCGAAAAACTCTGCACAAACATCGAAAATTTCAACTGCAAATAGACGTAAATGATGAACTCGCTTGTTGGAGAGCTATTTGTAGGCAACCATACAAAGATAGACTTGGAGAAGATGTTAAAAAAATAATATATGAATATTGGAAGAACAATTCGCGTGTTTCACCCACTGCAAGACATGTGATGAGAAGAAGAATAGCACGAAATCAATACGAAGAACATGAAAAACATCTCTTGGAAACCACTCAAATAGAGTTATTCAACAAGTTCAAAGAAGAGAATCGTCAAATTCAAGTTTCACTCAGTGCTTTTGTTCAACAAAAACCATGGTATGTAAACCTATCACCGTACGCGACACTTGTTGTTGTCGTTATCATGTGGAATTTGAGTTATATTATGACACATTCCTTTATTTCGGTAGAACATTATGGAATGATTCACCTCCTCCTTCCACTATCCGTGAATTCATATCTCAAATTCTATGTGAAAGAGAAAGCGATGAACTATTTTACAAAAAGAAATGTGTTGGTGGTAAAAAATGCGATGATTGTGGAAATTTGACTAAATTTCAAACAAATATCGTATTGATATAAATGATCAATCATTTTCCAACATGAAAGTGAAATGGAAGAGATATGAATATACCAGTACATCGATTCAAGGTGCAGATAGTGTTAAAAGAATCGAATTACGAGAAGACTAAATTTTTCTAATAGACTTTTTGAGAAAGTTTGAAGCAGAAATTTACAAATACACCATGCATTCCCATAGAGCTCGATGGCAAGACTTGCAATTCAAAAATTCTCGTGAAGTTTTTCCACCAGGAACCATTTTGTCAGTGATTGATTTTGCAGAAAACTACACATTTGCTCCACAAAAAGAAATTCAGAGTGAATACTATCACTTTGACCAAGTCTCCATGCTCGTTCATATTCTATATAGACATGCTGAACAAAATGTCAATCATATAGAAAGCACGAGTGAAAATCGACATATCATTAAAGAATATCATTTTTATATCAGTGACGATCGTACGCATGATACATGTTTTGTACAACATTGTTTTGGAAAAAATTATGATTCATTGAAAAATCGTGGAATAACATTCAATGAACATTGGATATGGTCAGACGGATGCGCAGGTCAATTCAAATCTGCACGATCATTTTTTTGGTTGTGTCGCCTTCATAAGAAAACCTCCATTAAACATTGTTGGAATTTCTTTGAGACTGGCCATGGAAAAGGAGAACATGACGGTGCAGGAGCATGCATAAAACGAGTACTTCGAAGATATCAAATGAACCACTTTGTACGCCGACTTGAAAACGCTGAAGAAGTTGTTCAATGGTGCAAAAATGCTCTAAGCCATGAGATTAACCCATCACGAGAAGTGCAAAGGTACATTCAATTTAATTTATATTGGTAATCTAATTTTAAACATTGTACATTTATCATGCAATGATTATTTTTAATTGTATTTTGATATCATATTTACAATTTCTTTTTCTAATTTTCCATATAAAGGTTTTTCTGGCATATTGGAATCGGAGACGTAAATAGATCAATTGGAAATGAAGTTGGAACAATAAAAGGGACTCGAAAATTGCATTCAATTCAAACAAAATTGTCCACAAATGTGTTTGCATTGGATAAAAGAAAATATTCTTGTTTTTGTGATGTTTGCATAGACAACACAAAATCCAATGACATCTGTGAAAACAAAATGTATGTGAACGATGGGAAACATACAGAGCTAAATACAAAGAGAAAAATGTCTGTTGCAATGATTGAAGAAATGGAATCAGAGGAAACTACAATATCATCCGATGGTGATCGAGTTTCTGATCTTGTTAGAGAAGGTAACAATTGAATTACTTTTTAATGATTTAAAGATTTACAAATTTAAATTTAAATATGCATACTTAAATGTTAAATTTATTTTATTGTGCAGGAGATGTTTTTGCTGTAATTGCACCTATTGACAACGATGAAAATGTGAAGTATTATTTGATGCGTTGCACTGAACAAAAAATAAAATTATTACAAGACTATAATGATCACGGATTTCAGTATGACAAAGGGTCTATTATACTGAAAGGTTATTTTTTCAAACAAACTCGTCAAAGTGGAGACTTTGTTTACTTTGTAGACTATGAACCTGATTCCATAAGTTGTCAGTATAGTCACTTGGTGTGTGCAGCACGCATAAACTTGATAGAAGTTCAATCGAAGAAAAAATCAAAAATTAAGAAATGGAAAATGTCAAAATCCGATCATGAACGGATTATTGAGGATGGAATTCCATTAGAATTTTTTTGAGTGTAGTGTCAGGACAACAATTTATTATCTTTTAAACCTTTCAGTACTCAACTAAAAATTGAACTGCTTATGTTATTTGTGGTTTGCAAATGTTACAAATTGTTTGGGTACAAGCACGTGCTCTAGTTTCCACTGAAAATAGTTTTTCTATACATGTGCATCGATTAAAAATGTTAAATATGTATTGGATATATATATTCTAGAATGAAATTAATTGTTCTTGTATATTAATTGTTTTTGTATATGTTCTCCGACCATATGGTACAAACTATTTCACTTTATTTTGTAAAGTTAGATTCGGTCCCCATATGGCCTAGCCTCCAAGGGACGAGATAACAAGTGGTTGTCCCCACTTGCCCGAATCTCGACTTTTAAGTACAATTTTAATGTTTATGTCGAGCATCTTACATGATGTCCTAGCCAAAGATAGATTCTCTTTGTTTCAAGTTTCTAGTAAAAGTTGTCACTGAATGCCCCGCTCGAACTCTTGTAGTAAACACCATACCTCATCTCTCTTGCTCTACAATATTATTAGGTTTAATTATTATAACACAAAAATCGTTCTAGACATTATCAATAATTTTTTGCGCTTAAAGTAAAATCAATGAACACTATTAATCCAATGTCTTTACAAGTAATGTACCATCATACATGCAATTATATCAAATTAGAAATCAATATATACAATGAAATCAATGGGGATTGTCTTGTTGCAAGTAACATAATTTCAATTTACCATATGTGCAAATGTAGGTTGAAACCATCCAAAACTTTAAGTTGTAAATTGAAACCATCCAAAACTTTAAGTCTTAAAACCCTTTCGATTATATATTGTGCATCATTAAAACATTTAACATTTAAAGTTCATTAAATATCACATGCAAAATGTAGATTGAAACCATCCAAAACTGGAGTTTTAAAAACTTCACATGCCACATGCCAATTATAATTCAACAATCCAACAAAAACATTTAAGAAATTAAATATCACACGCCACACTAAGACGACCACACTAAGAGGATTGGTGCACTTCGTTTGGAAGGAGTCAATATATGTCGTATTGGAGCGATTAGACAGAATTCGAAAAGGAAAGAGCTTGAACCAATTCAATCAGACCCAGGATCGAATTGTTTTATGGAGCTTCATGAGAAGAGATATGTGAAAAGCACTGTTAAGCCATGCCAATTATAATTCAACAATGCAACAAAAACATTTAACAAATTAAATATCACACGCCAAAGTCGTTTCAAGTTTTTGGTAAAGTTGTCGCCGAATGACCTACTAGAATATTATAAATACTAACTTTGTAAGATCATTTGGCATTCGGAAAAATTCGAAAGTCTTAGACTGTCAATCAATTTAAAGTATCATTCACCATAGGGAGTGTAAAATATTCAATGTAGGTTGGTGACGATGCTCACTCCTAGCTTGAAGCAGCGCTAATGACCAATTCTTTAATGAATTCCAATGCACTAGACCAACGTTGGTTCAACCTACTTGGTTTTTCACGCAAGAAATTCCAAGGATGGACTTTCTAGACAAACTGCTTAAATTGAAAAGCTTGACATGGAGATACGACAAGGTGAACAAAGACTTCAGGAACTCTTTATGGAAAGGGCTCACTTGAAGGAAATAAGCACCACGTTGCAGGGTAAAGTCAAGAACATGGAAGATAAGATCAAGAGGGACTTTCTTGATCCGAAACCTATTGGCTTGAAGAAAGAAAATGCATGTGTTGGCACACTTGGAAAATAAGACGACCACACTAAGAGGATTGGTGCACTTCGTTTGGAAGGAGTCAATATATGTCGTATTGGAGCAATTAGACAGAATTCGAAAAAGAAAGAGCTTGAACCAATTCAAGCAAGCCCATGATCAAATTGTTATATGGAGCTTCATGAGAAGAGAAATGTGAAAAGCACTGTTAAGCCAAGGGCTAGTTCGAAAAACATATTGGAAGAGGAAATGTTGAAGAAGATTGCGAAAGTAAGGCACAAGACAAGGAGGAATGATGATGAAAGTTCCTTGGAATTGAGATTCATGTCTACAACCGTACATGGGAAAAAGTTCTCTGCTTTGATAGACACGGGGGCTACCCATAGCTTCCTAAGTCGAAAGGCAGCTTCATCTCTTATAAAGAGGAAGGCTAGCATCGAGAAAGAGTTGAGTGCTTTCAAGGCAGTCAACTCGAGGATAAAAGTAGCACGACTGGTGTCATGAAAAGTACACATGTGAGAGTAGGGTCATGGTTTGGAAAGATAGATTTAAGAGTCATTGACATGGATGATCATTCTATGATGGACCAAACCAATGATGGACCGAGACATTCTCTTAATTCTTGTGATCAATCTTAAACTATTTTATGAAAGATAGATAAACCATTTAAATATTTAGCTCAAACTCTCGTAGTAAACACCATACCTCAAGTCTCTCTTGCTCTCCAATATTATTAGGTTTAATTATTATAACACAAAAATCATTCTACATTGTCAATAATTTTTTGCGCTTACACTGAAATCAATGAACGCTATTAATCCAATGACTTTACAAGTAATGTACCATCATACATGCAATTATATCAAATCAGAAATCAACATATACTACATAATGAAATCAATGCGGATTGTTATGTTACAAGTAACATTTCAATTTACCACATGTGCAAATGTAGGTTCACATTCTATCATTCATGTTACACTGAAATCAATGAACACTATTAATCCAATGACTTTACAAGTAATGTACCATCATACATGCAATTAAATATCAAATCAGAAATCAACATATACTACATAATGAAATCAATGCGGATTGTTTTGTTACAAGTAACATTTCAATTTACCACGTGCAAATGTAGGTTCACATTCTATCATTCATGTAGTTTTAAAAACTTCAGATAACATTAGAATTATAATTCAACTATCCAACTAAAACATTTAACAATAAATATCACATGCCATGCCAATTATAATTCAACTATCCAACAAAAATATTTAACATTAAATATCAAATGTCAAATGTAATTCAATGACAACATTACTTCACATTCACATGCTAAAAGTACTAAAACCATCCAAAGAAAACTGAAATCAATGAACAAGTTATTAATCCAATGACTTTACAAGTAATGTACCATCATATGTATGCAATTATATCAAATCAGAAATCAACATATATAATGTAATGAAATCAATGGGATTGTCTTGTTACAAGTAACATTTCAATTTACCACATGTGCAAATGTAGGTTCACATTCCATCATTCATGTAGTTTTAAAAACTTCAAATGCCATGCCAATTATAATTCAACTATCTAACAAAAACATTTAGCATTAAATATCACATGCCATGCCAATTATAATTCAACTATCTAACAAAAACATTTAAAACATTAAATATAACATGCCATGCCAATTATAATTCAACTATCCAACAAAAACATTTAACATATGTCCAAAAATATGTCCAAAAAACATATTGTAATAAAATATGTCCAAAAATTGTAAATCTCACTCAAGTATCAAACTGTATCAAGTTTAACAAATTTTAAAACCATCTAAATTTTGAAATAAAATCAAATCTACTGTATGTCTTGTCCGCCAAATGGAAGATCTAGCCTCTGGGTCCCGATTGGCTCGCTACCTTGTAAAGGGAAAACCTACATACACAATGTACATGTACTTGAACATTAAAATTTGAAGTTTTAAAAATTAACGAGAATATATATATCTAGAACTTCATGTAAAAAACAAAATATAACAAAAAAATCGCGCAATACCTCGTAAGGTTGCCTCTCCATTTGATGAAGAGTATCTGCCATAGAAACATCTCTAGTGGTAACCTGTACAATATACATGTACAGTTAAATATAAATTTATATATATATATATATACATAAATAATTTATATAAATTAAAAACTTTCAAATGAAAATGCACGTGTGTACATATATATAAACTTATTTGAACAATAATATTAAAAAAAAGAACTCCTGGTCTTTGCAAATTCAAAGTATGGTGCATGTTGCATGAAGCAAGATGTTGAAAGTAGAGTTATGTTAGACACACATAAATGCAACAAATATGGAAATTTGTACATGAGCTCTATTATTTCCTTTAATATGTGATCCATGCCTTTCTCTAATTCATATTTTTATCTCTTCTATTAATTATGTTATTCTTTCTATGTATTGTTCTAGTACAAGGGGGTGAAATACTTTCGTATCATTTTCTAAGTGGTGAGGTCGTTTGAATCTCCAATAGTTGTGTTGGTGTGGTGGGAACCATGCTAGGAGTTGGGCATTCCATTGATATGGTCAAGGTACTTAGTGTATGAGGAGCATCCAAAATTAGGCGGATTGGGATCTCGATGAGGGGGATATGTCACTTGATGCATGCAGTGATGATGGTATTTGATGAGTAAAGGACACATATAGATGAGATGAGTGTCTTTAACATAGAGCACTCAAGGGCATGCCAAATACTAATTAACCGAGTTCGTGACATAATAAATGGTGGAAGAGGAATCATCAACATATCAGGTTGGTGTAAGTGGTGGTGCTACTATTGAGGCATGATGTATGGTGACCAACACATCTTGATATCGTCGGAGATTGAGACAATGTTGTGTATAATGTTTGTGTTTCACATAAATAGACAAGAGGTCGTTGGTTCTTAAACCCTTATTACGTGATGAGGTGGCAACATCACATGCTGGAGTGGGGAGAAATGGGGGTGCTTAAGGGGTATGAAGGATACCCTTCAACTCATGAAGCATGGGGCATGAATTCGTGGGATGACCTAATGTGTCTCAAAGGGCACACGGGGGACTAACCTTAGGGGTATTTTTGGTTGAAGGTTCTTTCTAAAATAAAAATTATAAATAACTATGGAAACTTGCATTAACAAATTATCCTACAAAAATTATTGTAGAAATTTTTTAAAATTGAAATGCAACCTTAAATTCCTTGCATTCTTTCATCAACTTTGTTAATAATTGAATAGTCTACTAGTTGACTATATTACCAACTGCAATGAATATTGTCTTTTCCTAATGTTAATTGTGAAAATGGATCCTCACATTAATGTGATAGGATCTTTTTCATCTCTCAAGTTACTAGGTCAAAGCATCCTAATGGGTAAATTAATTGTGAGATAAATTACAAGCATTAAATGTCAATCCAGGTTCTTATACTTCTGAAGTACACTTGCATAATATATGCTAAAGCCAAAATATGGAGACAATTATCACCAAATCCAACGTACGATTATGCATGACGGAGAATATCTAGCGCTTTCCCTTGTTAAATATATTAACAAGGGAAAGCGCTAGAGATTCTCCATCATGCATAATCGTACGTTTATGCTTATAGAGTGAAAAAACTAAAAGAATCAACTTGTAGGTTCATTTAAATGGGGGGTGGAGAATTCCTGGGTCTTTGCAAATTCAAAGTATGGTGCATGTTGCATGAAGCAAGATGTTGAAAGTAGAGTTATGTTAGACACATAAATGCAACAAATATGGAAATTTGTACATGAGCTCTATTATTTCCTTTAATATGTGATCCATGCCTTTCTCTAATTCATATTTTTATCTCTTCTATTAATTATGTTATTCTTTCTATGTATTGTTCTCGTACAAGGGGGTGAAATAATTTCGTATCATTTTCTAAGTGGTGAGGTCGTTTGAATCTCCAATAGCTGTGTTGGTGTGGTGGGAACCATGCTAGGAGTTGGGCATTCCATTGATATGGTCAAGGTACTTAGTGTATGAGGAGCATCCAAAATTAGGCGGATTGGGATCTTGATGAGGGGGATATGTCACTTGATGCATGCAGTGATGATGGTATTTGATGAGTAGAGGACACATAAAGATGAGATGAGTGTCTTTAACATAGAGAACTCAAGGGCATGCCAAATACTAATTAACCGAGTTCGTGACATAATAAATGGTGGAAGAGGACTCATCAACATATGAGGTTGGTGTAAGTGGTGGTGCTACTATTGAGGCATGATGTATGGTGACCAACACATCTTGATATCGTCGGAGATTGAGACAATGTTGTGTATAAGGTTTGTGTTTCACATAAATAGACAAGAGGTCGTTGGTTCTTAAACCCTTATTACGTGATGAGGTGGCAACATCACATGATGGAGTGGGGAGAAATGGGGGTGCTTAAGGGGTATGAAGGATACCCTTCAACTCATGAAGCATGGGGCATGAATTGGTGGGATGACCTAATGTGTCTCAAAGGGCACACGAGGGACTAACCTTGGGTATTTTTGGTTGAAGGCTCTTTCTATTAAAATAAAATTATAAATAACTATGGAAACTTGCATTAACAAATTATCCTACAAAAATTATTGTAGAAAATTTTCAAAATTGAAATGCAACCTTAAATTCCTTGCATTCTTTCATCAACTTTGTTAATAATTGAATAGTCTACTAGTTGACTATATTACCAACTGCAATGAATATTGTCTTTTCCTAATGTTCATTGTGAAAATGGATCCTCATGTTAATGTGATAGGATCTTTTTCATCTCTCAAGTTATTAGGTCAAAGCATCCTAATCGGTAAATAAATTGTGAGATAAATTACTTGCATTAAATGTCAATCCAGGTTCTTATACTTCTGAAGTACACTTGCACAATATATGCTAAGCAATTAACTCTCAATCAAAAATGGAAATGTAGACATAATGTATACACACTTTACATTAAGAAAACGTGTATATGCACATGCTTTTGAAGAAAGAAAGGCATTTAACATGCTTCTTCATTCAAAATAAGTATTTAAAAAGCCCTAAAAAGAATGGCATTTAGCATGCTTCTTCATTCAAAATAAGTATTTAGAAGGCCCTAGAAATGAGATAAACTATATGAAGTGCTGGAGAAATTCCAAAGTTTTGGTTTTAAAGTAAAAAAAAAAAAAATCATATCATATCTAACTAACAAAAATCAACGTTTAAGGCTAATACTAAGAGAAAAGAAACGCAAAAAGGAATAAAGTAATAGAGTTCCTCATTAGTGGAGTTTCTAGTTTTGTGATAAAGAATAATACCATATTGACTAGGGTCAAATCAATTGAAAACATGATAGAGAATAAATCATTGAAGTTTTTATGATCCAATTATTTTTTCAAATACACAACAAGGA
>JAXQQM020069605.1:0-109062 GCA_034641835.2 Pinus albicaulis | reverse complement strand
TCTTGATGGACCTAAAGGGCGGTTAAGAATCCTTTAGAAATGATCAAGAAGAGGAAAACATTAATAACATGCAGGATGTTTGAGGTGCTTCCATGCACATGTTTCAAAATATACTTTTTGATCTAAAGAAAATGAGAAATATGGAAAATTAATGAAAACAAGGAAACATAAACAAAATCAGAGAAACATCACCATTTACCAAACCGGAATCCTGCACACAATGCTCCTCCACCATCAAGCCAAGCAAGACATCATCCACTTCATAAAACAAGTATTTCTTCCAAGCTCATAATGCTATGGATTGCTCTCTATATATAAGGTTCTCCCCCTTTTTTACAATGAATCTTCTTGGTTATATAAACCAAGTAGGAGGAAACCCACCCAGAGAAACTAGAAGGCCATTGGAAAAAAACAAATATCTAAAACTGTCCTTGAGTCTTAACAAAGTCGAAGGCACAAAATATCCTTCAAAAATATATTTTCGGAGCAAAATAGAAAAAAAAAATCACTTTCAAGGCCTGACACACAAGATAAACTTGCTTAACTCATATTTGGCCCAGTCATCACTTAGTAAACTTCTTTTCAGCAAAATCTACAGGAACGTAGCACCAAAAAGAAGTTCGTATTGCAGTGAAGCTTTGGTGGACCTCCTAATATCAAAATGAGTCTCGTGATGTCTCGTTCGAAAGATACGGATGTCTACTTTCCAAAAATACTTGATTTTTTAAAATCGGATTCCTGGAAGTCAGTCAAAAAGTGGAAACAGTGAAAAAACCCAGGAGTGTAGCACCTGCTGATATTAGGGGTAGAAAGGTGAAAAATGGTTTTTTTTGGCCTTTTTGAGAAACCAAAACAACTTCATTTGATCTGAAAATTTCTGAGCATGTTCCTTTAATGTCAAGGAATCCAAAAATATATTTTTCTTCAATTGAGGATGCTCCGAGAAAAAGTTAAGGCACCCATGATTTTATGCTTTTAGGCCTAAAATTCAGAAAAAACAAGAATGTGTCTAAAAATGCCCAAAATTGGTGAGTAAGGGTTTTTAGAAACATGCAATGAAGCTTGAGAAATAATTCGAAGGTGGGATAGATTTTTTCCAGGTTTTTCCACCGGGCAGCTCCTTTGGGCAGCTTTGAGTTTCTTTCCGGCAAACTGGTTCAACTTCTTGTAGTGCTCGGTCATTCTTATTTGTAGGACCAAATCCTTGTTAGCCTTCTCCAACTTGGTTTCCAAATGATGATTTTCCTTCTCAAGCCAAGACTCTCTATTATTCTCAATTTATTTGGCAAGGAGCTTCGTAAGAGGGTACTATTGTTCACGAACTGATTCCTCTTCTTTCTGTTTTTGTAATGCTTTTCTAAGACCCATGGTCCTAGGTCTCTTTCTAGCTGGTCCTTCTTCTTCATCATCTTCTGTATACTCACCCATGTATTCTTCTAGCCTCACTTGTGAATTTTGAGCTTCCCTTTTGTATTTGAGCGATCGAGCCTCAAATATTTCCATATGTCCACTCATTTGATTATTTTGCAATTACAAACAGTGGATGATGTCTTTTGACCTTTCTATGTCATTTTCCAAATCTCTAATCTGAGCCTCCTAGTTTTGCAAAAGAGATCTAGGAATACTGGCCTCATCATCCTCAGCATCACTGTCTATTTGTATTAGCTCAAACTCCCTCTCATGCTCATGACTGCTTTGTTGTTCTTCAATCTTCTTCTTTCCCTTGCCTTTGATGATTTTCATTCCTATAGTTTTCTTGGGAAATTCTACTTTGCTCTTCTTTGGCAATTTGCCTCTACTCCTAAGTGCCCTAGTGACATTGCTAGTCACTGTTTGAGTGGTCTTCTTCCTTGATGTTTTGGTGTTTGTAGCCTTTGCTACTTTTCATGAAGGAAGCATGGCCCCTTGCCTTGGAGAGGCAGTAAACACATGCTCTTGACCTTGCTGATGATGAGTGAGAGGAGGAATTAATACCTGGGCTTGTTTAGTTTGATCTCCTGTAGCCTTGCGGCTAGCGTTTTCTCCAAAAAAATTCTCTGCTTGCACTTCTTGGTTGCTTTGCTCTGGGGAATTTCCTTGTTCATTAAATTTCATATTTTTAATGAACTCATTATCAAGATTAAACTCAGAAAGATCATGCTCCTTTTCTATTTGGTGGGAGATGTCTATGTCTACTGTTTTTTCCTTTTCAAAGCTATCTCTGCCTTCATCTATCTTCTTGTTGTCATTTTGTGGGCTGCCTTATTCTTCATCAATGTCTTCATTTTCCTGTTGTGGGCTGCCTTTATGATGATCATTGTTTTCATTTTCCTGTTGCGGGCTGCTTTCTCTTTCATCACTGTCTTCATTTTCCCCTTGTGGGCTGCCTGCCACTTCATCATTGTCTTCATTTCCTCCCTGTGGGATGCCAGCTTCATGATTACTACTTCCAATCTCTTGTTGTGGGCTGCCTACCACTTCATCACTGTCTTCATTTTCTTGTTGTGGATTGCTTGCTCTCTCTTCATCATTGTCTTCATTTCCTCCCTGTGGGCTACCAGCTCCATGATTAATGATTTCATTCTCTCCTTGTGGGCTGCCTACCACATCATGTTTTCCTTGACCTATACTATTGCTTTCATCACTTCCCTGCTCTTTGTCACTATTACCCCCTTCTTCATTGCTTATACTACATTATTCTTTCTGATTGCTATATGTGGAGGATGTTTTTTGTTGGGGAGTAGACTCATGAGAAGAAGAGGAAACATAAGGTGTGGAGGGCAAAGAATGAGAATGAGGAGGATCTTGGGATAAAAATGGCTTGACTTGTAGTGGCATAGAAGATGGAGAAGCAAAATCAGGGTGACAAATGAAATTTTCCCAATGGATGCCCTTTTTCTTCAGCTGGTGAAGGACAATGATATTAATGAGAGAGTGATGAAATATGATTGCTTTCTACTGAGCTGGAGGCTTTTTTCTAACAATGGAAGCCATATTGTCTATACTTTTGCATATGAAAAAGTGTAGGTTTAGCAACTTAGTTTTTTTGAAATGCATAAGGAGTCTGATGTGATATGCATATAATTGGGAGTATCTACCTTCACAAGTGAAAAACTTCATGGTTATTTTCATGAGGGATGCATAGTCATCTCGCAAGTTTGAGAAAGGGAAAATGGGGCTGCATGTATCTTGATAATTTGACTTGAGAAAGGGCTGATAGTGGTTGATGTCAAGGTATGATTGTTTGAACCACTCTTCTCCTATGTTAGGGATTTTGGTTGCCTTAGAAACAACTCTAGGAGTGAGTTCAAAATCTAAACCTGCTATGTGAACTTGCTTTCCATCCAACCTTAGGGCAAATAACTCTTTTAGATGAGGGTGGATAGTGACCTTTGGTATTCTTCTGCAAAATTCAAAACATCCTACCTCTTGAAAACAGGACAGGATTGAGGGAGAGGCAGTGATTTCTTGAATAATGATGGGCTCAAATCTGTTGTGCTGACCTCCCTTTTTTACCCTTTTCTTTGGAGGAATTTTGATTTTTCTTTTTTTCTCCGAAAGCAACTAGACATTCCTTAAAAAACAGGCTTTCTCTTTCTTTCAACACTTCTTTCTCCTTTAATTTGGTGTTTTAAATATCCTTTATGTTTTAAAAGCAATTGAGGGGTAGAATATGGATAAATACTTTGCGAATTCCCTTCCAGAGATGAAAACTAACCTTTGAGCAAGACTGGGAAATTCCTGGCCCTTTATAGCAAAATTAGCAGGTGCTATGCCCTTGCACGCATGTGCGTAGCACTGAACAGAGGATGCACGAAGAAAAAGCACTGAGCTAGTTCAAAAAAACTATGTTTTTGAACGGATTTTGAACGAAGTGCAGTTTTCGGCGCCGAGCGGAGGCTGAACGAGGGTTGGGTGCCTAAACACATCGCACCAGTGCACAAGCGCGTCACGTCCTTCGTAAAATTTTGTGGTGAGCCGCTATAGGTGCATAGTGCTCGGTTACAGACACATCGCAGACAAGAATTTTTACACGAGGGTTTGCTGAGGAACCAGAGAAACCATCCTTCTTTGCCAATTGGTAATATGAAAATGACTTATGCCTTTTGAGGCCTTTTATGCCTTGTGCAAATGCTTTTTAAAACATGCAGCCTTCCTTTGATTTTTTCAAAATGGTTTTATCAAACCTCTACCCTTTTGTCTCTCATTTACCCTATTTCTTATGAAACAGTTTCGAAAAAGTGCTTTTCAAACATCATAATAAGTCTTCACTTTTTGTGTAAAAACAAACATCCCCGGTGTTAACTTATAAGATGTGCCCTCTACTTTTTATGAAAAATGATATTTACCAACTTTAGTTTGTCGTCTTCTTATAAATTCAAGGAGGTATTTTAAACTGGTTTTTTTCCCTCTACTTATATTTGAAGGAGGTTCTTTAAAGAAACTGTGTCTTTTTGCCCTCCGCTTATATTTGAAGGAGGCATTTCAAAGCAACTGTAGGCCCAGTCTCTGTTTTCCAAATGAAGCCTTTAGCCTGCTACAAAAACTGTTTGTGTCATGCCCTTTTCTCATCATCCTTGAATGAGGCTTGTTATACATAAACTATTTAGGCCCTCTCCTCATGATTTGAATGAAGCCTCTCTTGAAAACTAAACCTTGTGCCCTGTGCCCACTTATCACTAAAGGAGGTATTTTAAACAGAACTGTTTATACCCTCTGCTTATCATCATTGAAGGGGCGCGCCTCATAAAAACAAGTGATTTCCATCTGCTTTTCTATGAAGGAGGAAATTCAAATGCTTTATCCTTTATCAATCTGCATGAGAGAGGTTTCTTTGTAAAAATTTGCTGTGAAGATGGTGAACAAGGTAAGATATTTTAAACTCCAACATAACTGCTTGTGTCTCTTAGGTTAGCTTTATTTTGCAATAGCTTTAGCTTCCTTGTGATGACAGTGTCTTTGATGATTTAGAGTCTAGGCTATAGGGATATAAAAAATGAAAGTTGTTCCATTTTATGCTCTTTCACTTTGATGCCTAAACTACTTGAAATATTTTTCTAGAGAAATAACATTCCTAGCCTCACAATACTGTTTTAGATCTATGCCCATATGTGCGAGAAGAATGTGCAAATGCCATTGTGAGTTGACATGAAGTGCTAGATGCAGTAAACCCCCAACCTTTGTACTCATCTTTCCATGATGGATGATTCTTTTACTTTATTGGTGAATTGAGTTTGCAGGTATGGATTATGTAGGTTTCCTTTCTCTTTGACATCTCCACCTCCTTTATTTCCCACCAGTAAACTATGCTAACTTTGAAAACTTTCCTTGAAGTGTCCCTTTTGTTTCAGAACTACTTATTTCCATCTATCCATAGCACCCCTGCAGAGATGCATGGATAAAATTTCTTTGACCATTGGAGACCTTTTCCTGAGGTATCATGATGATAATGCTTGAAAATTTCACTTCATTACTTTCTCTTTGGTCATGTGACCATTTTTACTCTATTTCTTCTTGGACTGACTTTCTGAGTTTTGCTGAAACAAAACACAGTGACCATTTTGATGGTGTGTGACCTAGGGGTAAACAAGGATTTTGTTTTTCTAGATAAGAAGAAAGGATGGCTGACTAATATTGAGAACAAGGTTTTTTGACTAGAGATATTCTTTTCTGGATACTTACCCTAAACATCATCACCTAAACCTAGACACTTTGTCATGAATTCTAAAGGGTTTCTCAGACATAGTCAGGTCATGAAATGGACCTTTAATCAGTGAGAGGGGAGGAGACAACCTTGTCCCATGTTTGATAGTGAGTTGTGTGAAAACAACGGATTTTGACTATTCAGAGGTACAAGGCTTATGACAGTTATGGACAGGGGAGTTTTATCAAGACTGAAACTTTGATGACCACCTTTAACATAGTTTGTAAGAGAGGAAAAAGATAAAAATTATATGGGGGTTTTCTAGAGGACAAATTGATTGTTTGAAATTGGTTTCTAGAAACCTAGGCAAGGCATATAGTCATCACAGCAGGAAAAAAATACTGATGACTAACAAGTCATAAATTAGCAAGAATGCAAAAATTCTGCACAAATTTCGTTAGATATACCGATAAGACTAGAAGAGCATCGCAATTAAGGCATGAAGTTACCTGTAGAGGACTGCAATATCTCTTTCTCTTGCATACAACATTCGTTAGAAACAATAGATCTGAGAGAGAATACAATCAAAAGAAAAAGCACATGAAAAAATACCAACCATGGGATGAAATTCTCTTCGGAATGAACCTTTGAACTTCCCGATTTCAGATGCAGCTAGTGCTACCCTCCAGCAAGCTGGTTGGATGACATATGTACACTGTTACAAGGATTTGATACAGAAGTAGCAATTGAGTTTCTACAAAGCCTACAAGAGGGGAAGACCAGAATCAATAGAAGAGTTATACCAGTCACAGAGGAAATTATTGTTGAAGTCTCCGGAATAGTAGCGAAAGGAGAGATATGGACAGAGAAACATCTCCTCTTACGAGAGGCAGTTACAGCATATCAGGATTCGAAATAGCCATTGGAGAGAAAATGAAAAGGGATTAACTCTACCTCTCTACACCAACCATGGCACTAACTGATGGAATTCATCCAAATATTCATTACATGTGATGGACGCCAAGATGTGGTAAAAAATCACCAAAACAAACTTTTAGCTATACTTAAGGAAAATATTTTAGTTAACCTGACTTCTTTCTTAAATTCCATATTGCATGACACTTATGTTCAAATAAGAAGAGCTAAAAACACCTATGTAGTTTTCAGTCACCACGGGCTAATCAAACTAATCACAATACATGAGTTGGACAAGAAGCAAGTAGCCTGGGACAATTTTTTTAACCCTACCACATAGGTACCTGAGGAAAACCCTGGCGAAGAAGAAATCGAGCTCCCCAGGATAAACATACCTAGAAGGAAAAGGACCCGTACCTCAGCATTATAACCAAGTAGGCAAAAATAGTCCAAAATACTTCAACGAACCTTGGACTTCATAGAGGAGGCAGGGCCATTTTTTATCACTTTAATTTCTTATTAATTTAAACAATCAAGTGCTACATAAATTGTCAACCCAGGGAATTTTATTTATTTCAAAGGCAATCACACACTGTATATGTTCAATCTCAAAAGCAATGAAAATTTGTAGTAAAAATTACACTAACCACACCTTTCTTCAAACAAACTGAAGTTTTACTTTGAGTTACAGCAAAAGCAATCTTTCTCCTGGATTACATTAAGAAAACGACAATCTAGGAAAAGAAACCAATCTGCAGAAGAAAAGACCAATTATGCTATAATAGAGAACAAGACCCTATTCCCCAAGAAGGAATCTTCAGCAGTTGTTTCTGACTACCACGCTTTCACAAACTCATTCTGTAAATAATATTACCAATTTCAAATAATCAACGATTACCTAGGAATGAATTATATGAAAACAATGCTACAATCAATGGAAAAAGAGTTTCAGCAATAGATAACAGAGTTCCAATAATGTATAAATTATTTTAGAAAAATAGAGTTTTAGCAAGGCGTAAATGAAAATAACGATTAACACACTACAAAAATTAATGGGTGAATCTTATGAGGAAGGTGGGCCCTTTCCTTCTCAGAAGATTCCCTAGAAAAAGGAATTAGGAAGAAATGGTTATAAAAATATTTTATTCATCTGTCAAGTGTAACATATTACAAAAATTGTCCACGTTCCTTCTCTGTAATTCCCTTTCGAACTAAACCTTCCTTAATCCCCTTCTAATTCTGATGTCTCCTCTATTTAAAGAGGAGACATCTATTACACATTTGATTACATCATACAAATCCTATTCTTAACCTGATTTGATCTTCTATGCTGGAATAGGATATTCTGTTCTTCCATAGAAAAAATGTTGTTACAATGATTGTGATAATGTTGGCTTAGAGGTGCAGTTGTTGCGGCCAGTGTAACAGCTCCCTTAATTATCCTTTCTTGTTGCTACCATACCTGAAATATTGTTTCAGCATCGCAAATCACGGATTGTTTCAGCAACAAGATCTGCGTACTGTTTGGACTATTTCAACAACACAGTCTTCAGACAGCAGCAATGAATTAAATACAGTCTTCAAACTGTTTTAGCAACTATATATTTCCGATTAATGGCTAAATATGAAAGTAATGTAAAATTACATGTAAAACAAGTTAAACATATAGTAAAGATAAGAAACGTTATATACCTTTGAAAGAAATAGATTAAAGTGATAATATAGGCTTTAAATACGAACTGGAAAAGGATGGAATGATAGAAAAATGTATGAGCAAAAAGGTACATTACAGGGTCCTAATATCTCCCCCAACTAAAAAGGTTGCATGTCCTCAGGAAACTTCAATCTGAATCAGAATCCAGATACTGGCTCTTGGCGTGCAAGTTACTTATGCAGTAGCTATAGAAGGTACTGTCTGTTAAAGCTTTGAACCCTTGCACTTTTTGCAGCCTTTGCCAGGTTGCTGCTTCATCCTTCTTGGCCAACCTATGATGAGCATGATATTCCTCTGCTGGCATCCACAGAATAGGAAAATGGAAGTGATACCCTATCCACTTTTCGGCGCATTTCCGAACACATTTGATGTAATTGGGTACCCTAAATATTGTTGTTTCAAGATTGGTAGGACTGCAAGGATTGTGCTCCTACCTTTCCTCAAAAGATTGTTGCCAAAACATGTTATTTGCTTTTAAGGCAGCAATCTCTTTGGCCTTAATAAACTGCTGACAGTCTTGGAGTATTGTTGCCTGTAGTTGCCGCATGTGTTGAGTCATCCCTGGTTTCTTCAGGAATTGATAATATTCTGCAATAAAGGTGGCAGCGTTCTGTGGTTCTGGCCGTATCCAAAGGAGACAGTCATCTTCATTATGCCTGGCCACTAGAAAAGCATTATGCCACACAATCTGGTTGGTAAGGAAAGAGGCAAGTGCCCGGATCTGGATGTCACCAACAAGAGGATTAAGATTAAGCTTTTTGTCCTCAGCAATGGCTTCATTATGAAGATATAATTCACACAGTAAATGCTAGTCACTAGTAGAGGCTTTTGCAAAAGTTTACACAAAATATTTAGGTTTAAACACCTTATGGGGTCTTCCATCTTTGATTGCTTTTATCTGAAAGAATGCAAGGCATTTTGTAAGGAAAATAGAGTAATTTAAAGATGGTTTTCTGGCAGCCAATAGTTTTTGTACCAAATCAAACATCAGGAGAAATTTTCTTTTTAACTCTTCATTCTACTTCTTATGAGCGCGAGATTGTTGGAGTATTTTCTCCAAAGCCTCCCAGTTTGAATATATGTGGTTCTGCCAAAGTAATTTATGCTCCTGCAAGATTTTGTCTTGCGAAATGGCATACTCTTTCTTCCACTTGTTCATTATTTCCTGCTCATCCCATGGTTCAGTTTGATTTTCAGCATTGCAAGTGGTAGGCTGAGGTATAATCTGAGTAGAAATAAAAACAGGAACTTCAAATTTAACAGTTACAGTAGGCCAGGGTACTTATGAATTAGCTTCATTTTTTGAAATTTTTGAAGGCCCTACTGGTTCTTGTGTAACAGTAGGGCATTCCTCTTTGACTGCAGAAGACGTAGATGATTTCAGCATTGGGATTTGAACTACTTTATATCTGCTTGATGATAAATATTCTCACATTGGCTGCACATGTATTCTTTATACTGATCCTTTTCTGTGTTTATATCTGTCATGGATGCTGCGCGAGCTAAGGTGTAAAAATTAAGCTCCTTGTCATAGGCTTCCCTTGCCATTACCAATTCTTGCTTGTAGGCTTCCAGTTCTGATCTTAGAAACTCATTTTCTTGTAAGATGGAAGCCAGGGTGACTGGGCTTTGTGTAACAGTCACAGTCTCAGTAGTTGGTTCTTATGTAGCAGCTACTGAATGAGTAGCTGGTTCTTGTGTAACAGCTACGTGATATGCAGCATCCTGGGCATCTAGTTCTTGTACATCAGCAGTTGGTTCTTGTGTTTCAGCTGTAGCTGGTTCTTGTGTAGCAGCTATAGTTGGTTCTTGTGTGACAGTTACTGAATGAGTAGCTGGTTCTTGTGTGACAGCTACTTGTTCTGAAGAAAATAATGTCGCAGTACCTTGGGCATCTGGTTCTTGTGTTTCAATGCCCCTGGGTGAGACAGGTAAAGATTCCGGGGTTTGGGAGGGTGGTGGTGTATGGGCTTTTAGAAAAATGGTTTTAGGGGCTAGGGTAGTGGCAATGGTTGCTCCTTCGGTTGACGCCCTCATTCGTCTTCAAGGTAAAAAGGTAGGAAAAGTAATAGTTTGCTTTTTTCTTTTATGAGTGGGTTTTTCGTGAGGGGAAGGGCTATCAGGAGTGGTGGCTGCTTTGGTTGTGGCCCTCGTTCGTTTTTTTGGTAGAAAGGCGGTCGTGGTTTGCCTTTTCCTTTTGCAAGTAGAGAAAGGGGGGTTATCTGCTTGAGAATCATCACTAGGGATATAAACAGTAGAATTAGATGATTCTAGTAAATTTTGGGATGGACTTGGTATGGTAGGAGGGTTAATTGTATCAATTGGTTCTACAGGTGGAATTTCTGGAGGGTCGGACGTTTTGTGGTTGTTGTTCATGAGGATTTTCAGGATGTTCGGGAATTTCCTGAGGATTTTTAGCAGCTTGCTGAGGGTTTATGGATGGATTGTTTAGGAGAGGGTTTTTTTGAGAAAAACCTTTTTGGATAAGTCACTGGACGAGACGGTGATGGGTGAGGGAAAGGACGGGGAATTTTACCTGTCTACAATAATGCGACATATTTCTAAGACATCCAAGTAAATAATAAGGAATATTCACTAGTATACCATGTTGTAAATGATTTAACAAGACAAAATCATACTGGTAAACTACCTGGTATCAGCCTTCACAGGTGAGGTAGTGTTTGACAAATTCTGCAACTTTCGGCCAAGGAGGCGGCAACGAGTTAAGTCGGACACCCCGGCCTTTAGGCTCAACTTGTTCTCCTGGTAGGAGAAAATCCTATTGTGCATTAAGAATGATATGTTTTCGGCTGAACCATCAAATTCCAGTGACAGGTAGGCCCGAAACTTGTGCTATGTCACCCTTTGAGACTGGAATCCGAACTCCTTGAACAATAGAATGATCTTCCTTAAGATTCCGTGCAAATTCAAGAATCTATTGTGGATAAAATTCCTAAAGCCTCTGAAAATAATCTACTTAGCCCGCCTCCTGAAAAATCTGATATACCTCTGGGTATAATTCGAGCAGGGCTATCGTGGCAGGTTCGTGTTGAATAGCAGGTCCTCCCATAGTTAATCAACTTTGGTAAAATTCACAGTCAAAGAGCCAAGTTACAGCACTCGAACAGAGTAAGTTTTGTGAATGAGAACATGGAATGATGGTGAAGAGACGAGGTAATGGGTAAGAAAAATGATGGTAATCGACTTGTTGTGAAATGATGGCGTAAAGTTTCGATATTCCCCCCAACTACAACTTAAATGATGACTTTAAGTGTGTGGGGATTGTGGTAATAATGAACGAAATATTCTCATTTAACTATAGTTTAATTGTACTTACATATAAAATCTGCATACCTCATGTTTACCTTTAATTCGTACTTTAAAAAATATCGTGCTTACTCATAATAGATCGGCAATAGTCATGGAAGAAACTTTGGAAGATTTTTGAAACATGAGGGAGATTATATTAGAGATTTGTTTAATCATAGGAGAAGGCAGTGAAAGGATAGGATTAGTATGAAAAATAAGAGAAGTGAGAATGAAAGAACTGAAGAAGATGATTTCATGACGGGAAATGTTGCATGGTCATGTATTTGAAAAAAATGGTGTTTCAGCAATGGGAAAAGTGGGTAAAGTGTTGCTGAAGAGTGGTGTTTCAGCAATGGAAAAAATAGGGAAAATGTTGCTGAAGAGTGTTGTTTCAGCAATGGGAAAGATGGGGAAAATATTGCTGAAGAGTGATGTTTTAGCAATGGGAAAGATGGGGAAAATGTCATGAAAAGGGGAAAAAAATGAGGGGGGATGAATGATGGAAATTTTGAAAGAAAACTGGAAGATGGGAAATGAACTATGAATGGGTTGAAGTAAGAGGAGCAATGCTTCAAAAAATGAAGCTTGGATATGCTTGTAGTGAGATTGTCCTTTCTTGATAAGCCTTTCCTGAATCGAGAATCTACAAAATAACCAATTGTAACATGCCAGCCCTTGACAAGGATTATTAGTTAATAAATCTAATTCTAATGCTAAAAATACAATTCAGAAAAATTAAATGCAATGAGGGGCAGGAGGTTCCCCTAAAAAGAGATAATGTGAATCTGCCATGCAAGTGGCCTTAAAATCTTATTTGGAAATGGGGCGCTGGTATAGACGGAGCCAATGACCATTTACTAATAACGGTGTTTTAGAGTCATCAATTGTTAAGAGCCTTACTGTTCCATTGGGAAAAACAATATCTATTTCGTATGGTCCTAGCCATCTTGTACGTAGCTTCCCTTGAAATTTTTCAAACCGAGATTCATACAATAAAGCCCAATTACCTTTTTGGAATTTCTTATGCTTGATGATTTTATCATGCCATTTTGTTCTCTATTGTTGGATCATAGTTGTCTGATGAATGACATCTAATATTTTTTAATCCAATTCGTGAAGCTGCTGCAACCTGGTTGTTTGTGCATCAATCAAATCAAGGTTAATATCTAAAGCAGTCCTTAAGGTTTTAATTTCAAATTCCATAGGAAAAACAACACTTTTACCATAAACCAATTCATAGGGAAAAATCATGTAGTATTTCTCCAAGTAGTTTTGTAAGCCCATAGCGCTTCAGGGAGCCTTTGAGACCAATCCTTCTGGTTTTCCTTCACTGTTTTTGTTAGAATGGCTTCTATTACTTTCTTTGTACTTTCCACCTGTCCATTGGCTTGGGGGTGGTATGGTGTAGTCATTCTATGATGAATATGATATTTTTGAAGGGTGGCTTTAAAACCATGAGAAGTGAAAGGAGGTCCTCCATCTGTAACTAGCTCTCTAGGCACTCCAAATCTAACAAATATCTCTTCAAATAGAAAAGCTAAGACAACTTCTTCATTAGCTCTAAGGAGTGCTTTAGCCTCCACCCATTTAGTCATATAATATTTTCAGACAAATATATAAACTCTTTGGCTGGATGGAGGATTAATGGGTCCTACAAAGTCTAAGGCCCATCTTTCAAATGGTTCAAGTATTACCTGGGGGTTTAATGGCATTTCATCTCTATGATTAGGTTGACCCATTCTCTGACAGCTATCACAGGCCCGGACGTATTTCTTTGCGTCTTTAAAGAGTGAGGGCCAATAATAACCCATCCTAAGAATTTTATGTGTCGTTCTCTTATCAGCAAAATGCCCTCCACAAGGGCCATCATGACAAGCTTTTAGTACATCATAAGCCTCATCTTCTCTAATGCATCTTTGGATTTCATGATCAAGTCCTGTGTAGAAAAGACACCCACTTATCCAGCTATACCGAGCACTTTGTTGAATGATTTTTCTTTTCTCTCGATGGGATAGGTGTGATGGTAACTTCCCTACAACTAGATAATTGGAAATGTCTGCATACCATGGTGAGTGAGCAGATACTGCAAATAAATATTCTTCAGGAAAGGAATCATCCACTGGAGTATTATCATTAGCTTTTAACTGAGGAAGGAAATCAACAACTACATTTTCTTTTCCTAGTCGTTCTACAATTGTAATATCAAATTCTTGTAATAACAATAACCATCTGGTGACTCGAGCATTTGTGACAGATTTTTTCATTAAATACTTAATAGCCGAGTGGTCAGTATGGACAAAAGTAGAGTAACCAGTAATGACATGTCAAAATTTATTAAGAGCATAAATAACTGCTAAAAATTCATTTTCGGTAATTGTGTAATTAAGCTCAGTAGGAGTCATATTCTTACTAATGAAGTAGATAGCATAAGGAAGATGGTTTTCCTCTTGTCCCAATACTGCTCCAATTGCAATATCCGAAGCATCAGAGGATATATGAAAGGGAAATGCCCAATCAGGTCCCCTTAAAATAGGAGCTGTAGATAATTGATGCTTGAGTTCAACAAATGCTTCTTGGCAAAGATTAGTCCACTTGAATTCAACATTTTTCATAAGTAGCACAAACAAAGGAGAAGCTATTTTGGAATTTTTTATAATAAATCTCCTGTAATATCCTGCATGTCCTAAGAACTTCTCACGTCTGTTTGTGTTCTAGGAATAGGAAGGTTCTGAGTGACTTGTATTTTGGATGGATCTACCTGAATTCCTTGAGATGAAATAAAATGTCCAAGTACTACTCCTTCACTCATCATCATATGACATTTTTCGGTACTTAAGGAGAGGTGAGCTTGTGCACATCGTTTAATTACTTTCTCAAGATTCTGTAATGCATCCTCAAAGGATACACCATATGGGGTAAATTCATCCATAAATATTTCCATAGATTCATTAAGCATATCAGAAAATATTCCTATAACTGCTCTTTGAAAGGTTACTGGTGCATTACATAGTCCAAATGGGAGAACTCTATAAGCAAAAGTTCCCCAAGGACTAGTAAAAGTGGTCTTATCTTGGTCTTGGGGTGAAATTTTGATTTGATTATACCCACTAAACCCATCTAAAAAGGAGAAGAATTTCTTCCCTGACAAGCTATCTAACACCTGATCAATGAATGGTAAAGGAAAGTGATCTTTTTGAGTGGCTTTATTTAGGGCTCTATAATCTACACACACTCTCCATTTCCCATTTTTCTTAGGAACTATTACCAACGGGGAAACCCATTCATTGTCAGATATAGGATATATAAACCATGCATTAAGCAATTTTTGAAGTTCCTCTTTAACAATTTCCCTTAAATTAGGGTTCATTCCTTGTTGAGGTTGACAGATTGGTCGACAACCTTCCTTGATATAGATACGATGAGTACATAATTTAGGAGAGATTCCCTTCATATCTGTATAGTCCCATGCGAATGCTTCCTTATTTTCAAGAAGTAACTTCATTAATTGTTGTGTTTCATCAACTTTCAAGTTGGGGTTTATGTTCAATGTTTTGCCAGGTTCGATTTCTACTGGTATACTTTTAGAAGAAATGGTGGTTGATGTTTGGGGTAGATCTTCATATTTAAGCTTTTCCTGGGTATCTGATTTCAAAATTGTAGCCAACTGATTATGTGTTTCTGGAGTCACAGAGGAGGGTTCACAAATAAAATTATTAATTATCTCATCCTCAGTGGTATCTTTAAGGCTTAAAGCTTGTCCGATAGTCAAAATAGGTTGAGTAGCATGATCATCATAGTCCATCCATACAGAATTATCATTATTAATCATGGGTGTAGCGTGAGTGTAGAGAGTAAGCTGCTTAGTTTCATATCCATTGGAAATTGTCATTGAACCAGATCTACAGCTGATAAAGGCATCAGCTGTGGCTAACCAGGGCCTTCCCAAAATTAGAGGATGTCCCGCCAACTTTGTTTTAGTCGGTAACACCACAAAGTTAGCTGGGTAATTCAAGGATTCAACTGAGATGATTAGGTCTTCAATAAATATTTCCGGTTTGATTGTATAATGGTCAGATAACTCTAGAATGGTTGGTGTATCTCTGATTACGTTCTTCAGCTGTAAAATTTGTGAAGTTTCAAGAGTCATAATATTTATAGCGGCACCTAAATCTACCAGAACTCGAGGAATTATTGTTTTTCCAATTTTCATTGTGACAGTAGGATGGCCAGGATCACCATATTTAACTTGAGGAGCTTTACCGAACATTAATGTAGATAGATCACCCACAGCATGAATTTTAAGGGGATCTTTAGCTTTCCTACTGGGTTTCTTAACACAAATATCTCTCATAGTTTTGGCATAAATTGGTACATCTCTTAGTGCTTGTAAGAGTGGAATTTTAACATAAAGATTCTGTAATTCCCCTAGAATATTGAAAGTAGGTGGCTCAGGCATTTTAGTTAAAGTTAAACGCTTAGGGAGTGGTGGTTCTGCTATTCCAGTACCCTTATTAGAGGTTGGTTGTACCTCTTCACGTGAGTCACATTTTTCTGTCTCTTATTTATCAGAATCATAAGAGGTTACAACATCAATAATGGGTTCAACTATCTTCCCAAATCGTAAATGAATATCATTGCATTGTGCAGGGAAAACGGGAAGTATAGGCTGGTTCTGAATATCAATAACTTTCACAGCTTTATTATTGGGGTTAGGGTTTGGTTGTACAGGTAGCTCGGGTCTTATCATTTGATTATTCGGTGGAGCACCTGATGGTAGAGGGAGTGGTTGCTGAAATTGAGGAAATTGATTTGGAAACGGGAGTTGTTGACCCCTCCAATTTGGATTCCATTGGTTAAAGTAAGATTGTTGTTGTGGAGGCCAAGGAGTCCACATTGCTGGGTCTACAAAGGGAGGGTTCATTTGTTGCATGGGTGGGTAATTCATTTGATTGAAGGGTGGGTATTGCATTTGATTAAAGGGAGGGTAATTTTCTTGACTAAAAGAAGGATAATTGTTCCAACGATTACAAGATGTAAATGGCATATTAGAGTTCATACCTTGTCCTCATGGTTTCCATTTCCTTCTCTGTGTCAACAGATAGACCGCTTCAGCTTCTTCTTCAGTTGGTTGCAATGCTACTTTTATTCCTGGTAAAGAAGGGCATTGTTGCGTTTCATGATCCTTCTCACAAAGGGTGCAAATTGGCACCATGTCCAATGGGAATTCCCTTAGTGGGTATTTATCTTTGCGTTTGGGGCAAAAGACAGACAAAGTCGCTTCTACTTCGGCTTGTTTCTTCTTAACCTGCAAGGTGTCAATATATGAAGCAAAAGAACTTAACATTTCAGTTTTAAATTCCTCAAGTAAATCACCTATTTCAGCTCTTGTTGCTCCTCCACTGGCTGATTTTTGGACTCTTGAATATGTGGTATCCCTGTTGTTTGACCTATTCCTTGCAGCTCCTCTTGAACATCTTTTACAGAGGTTAACAATTTCATCGTATGATTCTTTAGATATGTCCCCTTTACCAATCATATTTAGCATATCTAGACAATCATCCCTCACTCCTTTCAATAATATTGTTTTAAGAATATCCTTACTTACATTGGGATGATTGGATCTCTGCAAGTTATATTGTAGTGTTTCCACAAAGTCCTCCAAATTTTCGTCCTCCTTCTGTACCATCTTAAATAGTTCCTCTCTTTTTTCTCTCATTCGGAAATATTCTTGATATTTGAGCAGAAATTTATGTTTCATCTAATCCCATGTTGTGATTACATGGCCTCAAAGACTCATGAACCACCTTAATGTGTTTCCTTTTAATGTTTCTAGAAATAGCTTCAATTTTTGGGCATTACTAATGTAATCGTAACTTCTGCATAATATATCAAACTCGAAAAGAAATTCATCAGGATCTTCAAAAGATAAACCATGAAAGTTAGGTAAAGCTGAAAGTGAGATATTCTTCATGTGAATTGCTCCTCTAGGGAGATCACCAATAGGAAACCCCAAGGTAGAGAGGGAATTATCATCTCTTCCCTATCCTTCAGGATCTACTTGTCCTCCGTCGAAGAATTCTTCATTGTTCCCCTCCATCGCTTGTTCTCCTACTGCACTTGCTCGATCCTCAATGTTTTCTGTTGGCTCCTCAACTGTTTCAGGGCTCACAATTTCTTTTGTTTCGCAGTTCGATTGAGGGGAATGTTGAGGCTTTGGCTTTCGAGAGCTTAGCCTCTGAGAAGATTCAGATTTTAATATGATCTCATCAATAAAGGTCTTTCTTCCTCCCCTTCCTCTGCCCTTGCCACCTGTAGGGTTAGTTTTCTTGTGGGCTCTGCGTCCTCTCATGCAATCTGCACATCTGAAAGAAAAACATCAATGTTTTTGAAACTTGTAATTGCCTTCCCTGGCAACGGCGCAAAAATGTTGGTCACTTTAATTTCCTATTAATTTAAACAATCAAGTGCTACATAAATTGTCAACCCAAGGAAGTCTATTTATTTCAAAGGCAATCACACACTATATATGCTCAATCTCAAAAGCAATGAAAATTTGTAGTAAAAATCACACTAATCACACCCTACTTCAAACAAATTGAAGTTCTACTTTGAGTTACAGCAAAAGCAATCTTTCTATTGCAGACAATTATCAGAAAAATCCTAGATTACATTAAGAAAACAACAATCTAGGAAAAGAAACCAATCTATAGAAGAAAAAACCAATTATGCTATAACATATAACATGACCCTATTCCCCAAGTAGGAATCTTCAGCACCTGTTTCTGACTACCACGCTTTCACAAACTCATTATGTAAACAAGATTACCAATTGAAATAATCAACGATTACCTAGGAATGAATTATATGAAAACAATGCAATAATCAATGGAAACAGAGTTTCAACAATAGATAACAGAGTTCCAATAATGCATAAATAATTTCAGCAAAACAGAGTTTTAACAAGGCGTGAATGAAAATAACGATTAACACGCTACGGAACTTAATGGGTGAATCTTGTGAGGAATGTGGGCCCTTTCCTTCTCACAAGATTCCCCAGAAAAATGAATTAAGAATAAATGCTCAAAACAATCTTTTATTCATCCGTCAAATGTAACATATTACAACACGGTCCACATTCCTTCTCTGTAATTCCCTTTCGAACTAAAACTTTTTGTCATCCCCTTCTAATGTTGATGTCTCCTCTATTTAAAGAGGAGAAATCTATTACACATTTGATTACATCATACAAATCCTATTCTTAACCTGATCTGATCTTTTATGCTAGAATAGGATATTTTTTTCTTCCATAGCAAAAATGTTGTTACAATGGTTATGATAGTGCTGGCTTCGAGGTGCAGTTGTTGCGGCCAGTGTAACAGCTCCCTTAATTATCTTTTCTTGTTGCTGTCGTGCCTAAAATATTGTTTCAGCATCGCAAATCACAGACTGTTTTAGCAACGGGATTTGCGTACTCTTTTGACTGTTTCAGCAACGCGGTCTTCAGACAGCAACGATGAATTAACTACAGTCTTCAAACTATTTTAGCAACTATATATTTTTTATTAATGGATAAATATGATATTAATGTAAAATTACATGTAAAACAAGTTAAACATATAGTAAAGAGAAGAAATGTTATATACCTTTGGAAGAAATAGATTCAAGTGATAATATAGGCTTTAAATACGGACTGGAAAAGGATGGAATGATAGAAAAATGTATGAGAAAAAAGGTACATTACAGGGTCCTAACACATGGAAAGACATATATACTTATGATATGATTAAAAAATTATCACATTACTGAAATCAATGGATATTTTGAAATCGTGAGTAGATATGGAAATGTTTATGTAATGATTCGAAAATAAGGAAAAATGACAGCTTATGTGAAAAAAATTACTTATGCAATCATTATCCACATAAACCATTATGATCGATTTATAAATAAATTTCATGCATAAGAGGTTCTGAAAAAAGGGTTTAGGAGCATACTCTCATTTGATATTAGATAAAGATATAAGAGAAAGGTTTATCATTACTATTGATTTGTGAAAAATATGACTCCAATACTATCAGCAAAGCTCTGTTGCTCACAGGTGTCTATAACCTTGACAAAGTTTATTTCTCACCCTTGGAACCATTATCCTTTATTTATTCCTAGGGAAGTCTTGTGTGATGTCATGATGGAGGCCAATGTGCTGGCTTGGGAACCAGATGAATCATAATGCCATTCACCAGGAAGGAGTGAAAGGTGGGTAGGTTGGCTCGTGATGAGACCTCCTGTTCCAAGGACTTTTTATTTTTCTGAGTTGTCCATTGGATCATATCCCTGGTGTGGTGGCCATAATGGGAATGCCACTTCATTTCTCCCTTATGATCATGGTAGGCTGGCTATTGATGAGACCTCCTATCCTCCATCTTCCATATCATAGAATTGTTAGTAATCATATAGAGATTTTTTTCTTCCTTTTTCATTTAGCACTTCCCTATTTATGTATAGAGGATGGCTCAACACTCCTTAAAAGTAGGGATGGTGGAAGAAGTCTTAACATCTCAATAGAGAAAGTATGCCCTTATTCTTATTCAATAAATAAAAATAAAAAAGAGTTATGAAGATTTAGGGAAGAACCAACATGATAAAGATAACCGATCATATTAATTTTAATGAAAATAAAGACAGCAAAGTGACATATAGATGGTTGTGTCATTTATTTTTCTTATCACTACAAAAAAATTTCTTAAAAATTACAATTTCTCTTGATTTGTTGATTCTAGTAACCTCTAATTTTTGTGTCCTTGCATAAATTGCGTGTTTTCCTTTAAAAGAGTCATGAAGAATTCACAAAAATCCTCAGAATGTTGTTCTACACCAAAAAAAATGCACTCAAAAAATGACTTTCCTTAGATGGAACAGTTGTTGTTCCTTAAGAGGAACAGCAAAAACAATTTGCGAAAATGTTGTTCCTTTTGAAAGGAATAGCAGAAACAATCGGAAAAAAAAAATGTTGTTCCTTTCAAAAGGAATAGGAAAAAAAATCCATGGGAATGTTGTTCCTTTGAAAAGGGACAGCAAAAAAAGTCGCAAAAAAAAAAACATGCTGTTCCTTTTGAAAGGAACGGAAAAAACCAGGGAGAAAAATTTTGTTCCTTTGGAAAGGAACAGCAAAAACAGGTGGCAAAAACTGTTGTTCCTTTGGAAAGGAACAGCAAAAACAAGCGGAAAAAACTGTTGTTCCTTCGGAAAGGAATAGCAAAAACACGTGGCAAAAGTGTTATTTCTTTCGAAATGAACAAAAAAAGTGTTGTTCCTTTTGAAAAGAACAGCAAAAACACGTGGCAAAAGTGTTGTTCCTTTTGAAAGAAACAGCAAAAACACGCGGCAAAAGTGTTGTTCTTTTTTAAAGGAACAGAAAAAATGTTGTTCCTTTTGAAAGAAACAACAAAAATAATCAACATAAATGTTATTCCTTTTGAAAGGAAAAACAAAAAGAAACACACAAACGCATTGTTTCTTAAGTGGAACGGCTGTTGTTCCTTAAGAGGAACAGAAAACAAATATAAGTACGCAAGATTGTTGTTTCTTAAGAGAGACGGTTATTGTTCCTTAAGAGGAACAACAGTTGTTCCTTAAGAGGAACAACATGAAAAATAAAGGCACACAAAAAAGTATTGTTCGCTATAGAGAACAGCAAAGAAAATGCACGCAAAAATTGCTATAGGAAACAAAAAAAAGAAAAAATAGAGGAAAGAACAAAAATAATGTACAATCTATTATCTAAGCAAATCCAATAAACAGAAAGGAAAAATTATGTACAGGTTTCAAGAAAAAGTAATTTTTTTACAGAATTGGTGCTGCCGAAGAATTGTCTTCTGCAATTGAAACTTGCATGGTGGGGTCCTTATTGTTCAATTTCCACTGGAGCGGAAACTATAATTTGAAGGGATCAATGCCTTAAACACAAAAAGATAAAAGAAATCAGAAAATAAACAACACTTTATTAAGTTACAACAGCTATGATGTTATTTCCTAAGGGAATATCATCTGTTAATGGAAAAAAAAAAGATCTTTTTGAAAAATGTTTTGGCAACAGTGACATGAATCTTCAAATGGAAACCAATTCTTTGTTTCTTCTGTTATGAATCTTTTAGGTAATGAACTGGATGAAATGCCCTTGTTTCACTAAAATTTCTTTCAAGAATCGCTCGTCCATAAATTGACCTTCTTTGTTCTCCTAAGACCTGCAAAAAACGAGTGTCTACCTGCAATAAAACATTAAATCATGGAGAAAGAGAGATGATCGGGCTCCCCTAATCTAATAATTATGCAAAAAACTAATATTTAGTTACTCTGTAGAACAAATCTAGGGAAAAATAAAACAAATTTTATTTGTCACCTGCGGGAGAGCAGTGGTCGACCATACTAACCAACAGTGTTTCAATTATAAATTCTTTTTTTTTCATTCGATTTGAGTGATTTCAAATCCAAATGAAATTGAATTTAGATATATGTCTCAAATAGAAACAAGTTTTAAAAATTCCATGTAATGGTATGTTAAATTTGCTTAGAACAACCTGCATAATAGAGTCATTTTCGATTTTCTAGCTCAAACCAACAATTGATATCTCAAGCATAAATTATTCGTTTGATGACGGATTAAGCTGATTAAAATTGGAAATGAAATTATATTCATTTATTTATCTCCAATAGAAACAATTTTTGAATACAAGAAGAATTAATGGATCAAATACGCTAGTGAACAGCCGAGAAAACAAAGTTTCAAGAGTGCTGATTTATGATAAGCAGTCAGTATTTTGGTCATAAATTCCTCATACGATATCAAAATCGAGTGATTCAAATTGAGTTGTAAACTAGATTCATAGAGTAATATATCATAGAAACAATTTTTTAAAATATAGTCATTTAGGCCTCCAAAAACTGATTGTCCCAACTCTGTTCCTGAGTTCCCTACTAGACGCCCTGTCAATGTTTTGGTTATAATTTTTTCGTTTCAAATCCAAATTGAGTGATTCAAATTGGGTTGAAAAGTAGAAATCAAGGGCTACTTAGGATAGAAATATTTTTAAAAAATATTCACTTTTGGTCCCTCAAAACATGACTGTCTCAACTCTATTTTCAGAAATTTCATCAAGCCCGCAAGCCAAAAAAATATGATATTCAAGAAATTTTTCCATATTGGTGATAAAAATGAATATAAGTGTTTGTAGAATTTTTATTTTCAATATAATGCATCTACATATACAAATAAATTAAAATATTTATCATCGATGTTGATTTCCACAGTGTGTTGCAACAAAAACAATTATTTTTACAAAAAATAAAATAAAAAAATTATGTTCATTTTATTTCCTTATTTATTTTATTTTTTCACTAGCCTACTCTGATTTGGAAAATGAATATGATTACGTATAAGAGTATTTTCAGTGTAACCATTTTCGAAATAAGGCTTCAAGTATATACATACCCAAATTTGAGAAATGCATGTTAATAAATATTAGGGTATGAGAAGCCAACTTCCCTTGAAAAGATGGTGCCAAAAATTGTTGAACCATGGAGTGATGCTACAAAAAAATGGAGTGAAACCAATTTTCAATGTATCCCTTACTTTCTTTATTTCCCATAGCCATCATATCATGAAGTTCTTGAGTTTTTAAAATGACTTGTTGACGCAGGCTAGAAGAAACCTCATTTTTTTCCATAACCTCTACAATTTTTGGATTTGATACATTCTAAATCTCAGTATAAGTTTTATCCAATTCATATGAAATAGAATGGGTGGGATAGGTGGGTAAATTTCGCAGTTCAACACTGTAAGCATGTTATACTGGTTTATTATGGTGAGGGTGTGGAATGAGTTGAGCAGGAAATTGTGTATGGAATGGAGCATTTTGATGATGTAGTTGATTGGGTTGAATGGATGATGTTGATAGGCAAGCAAGATGTTGTGGAAGAGCTGCTAGAGAATATGGAGAATGTGTTTGTGCTACAAGATGAGGGAGATTATTCAAGCAATCATAAGATGAACCGTGCCAAACTTGTAGACAAGATTGGTGGTGGTTATATTGAGATTAGCATGGCTGCCCTAACATATGAGTATTCCATAATGGATTATGCAAGTAAGAGAATGGAGAGGAAGTGTTTTGAACCATACCTGTAGGCCACAATTTCCATGGTTTTGACCTTGTTGCAGCTTCCCCATCTCTTTGATATGCTACTTCCATCCTAGATAAGTAAGAACAACTATCTATGGGATGCTCCTTTCGTAATGAGAGCAAAACACTTCATCAAATTCTTGATTTTTCTAAACCTGCAAAACATTCAATTGTGAATTTAGAGAGCTAATGAAATCATATTTAAAATTTTCAAATAAAACATTGATTTCAGCTCTTATGTCTCTTGTTCTTGTAGTAAATTTGGAAAAGAAAGAAGAAACTTCTCTAGAATTCTTACTAGCCTTGGAAATTCCTCTTGAATACCTTATGCACAATTCACAAACATCATCATATGATAACTGAAAAACATCACCTTTTCCTATCAGATTTAAGAGTTCTAAAAATTCACCTTTGATTCCTTTAAGAAGGAGTGTTTTCAATATCTCTTTTTCCAAATGCTTATGCTTTGATTTTTGAAGGTTATATTGAAATCGCTCTACATAGTCCTCCAAGCTTTCATCTTCCCCTTGTATCATACCAAAAATATCTTCATTGGATTTTCAATAGTCTTGGTACTTCTTCAAGAATATGTTTTTCATGTCCTCCCATGTTTGGATGTAGTTCCCACCTAGGCTCATGAACCATTGGAGAGCTGCTCCTTTTAGAGTAAGAGGAAACACTTTCAACCTTTAATCATTAGTACAGTAATCATATCCTCTACAAAATAATTAAAACTCAAATAAGAATGTATCTGGATCTTCATTTGTCAAACCATGAAAATTTGGTAGAGACGATGGGGGAATTATGTGCATTTGTGTCACTCCTCCTAGATCAATGTTGTGTAACCAACTCCGAAAATAGAAGAAATGAGATATCAACGCCTTAGAAATGAGCCACTTCGAGGGGGCAATCTCCAATACATTACATAAATGAACAATTCTTGGATGATACAAATGAACAAAACCTCTTTCTATATATAGGAGTCCATGGGGCCATAATATAATCCTAGTGGGGCCACAATGTAATCCTAGCCGACCTAACAATAATAATGTAAGGGCACAATAATAACAATATGGGGGTTACAGGGGTACAACAATAACAATAAGTGGGGCTACACTAACATAATAAGGGACTACACTATTAATATAGGGACTTAACATGCCCCTCTCCTTCAAGCAAGTGTTGTCCTCAACGCTTGATTATTTCTTGATGCTTCTGTATAAAATTCTCATCCTCCCATGTGGAATCTTCTACAGGAAAGTTCTTCCACTTGCTGAGATACTCTAAAATTGATCGTACTTGTCGATTTCTTGTTTTTGTGACTGCTTCAAAACTTCTTTCGATGTGAGGTTGATATTCCCGTTGTTTCATTAGATTCTGCACCAAAGTTAAGTTATCCTTTGAGAGTTGGAGAAATTGTTGTTGATGCTCGATGTCATCTTCCACTAATTTATCATCCATATTAGATATTATTTTATCCTTCAAACCATCCAATTTAGCCTCCATTTCTTCTTTTAAACCATCTATGTCAGCTTCGGTTGCTGTTCGTAAGATCAAAATTTGTTGCACTTGGTACCGTAATTTTGATATCTCATACTGCAATTCTTCCACTTCATGCATCATAGTATAGATTTCTGAGGGCTTAATGGGTGTTGAATTATTTTTAGGAGACATTTCAGAATTAAATATTTAAATATATGCTCAATAGGCCCTTGGAATCACTTCAAACTGATTTTTCAAACAAGATTTATGCAATTCAGGAAAAACAATACACACCTTTTACTTGCTTTTGAGGAGCTCGATATTGAAATTGAATTATATCTGTGATTGCAAGTCTTCAATTTCTAAAATTCCACCCTATAGTAGCCCTCTGAAGCTTCTTTCAAATTCCACAGGTCTAATCTAATTTGGATTCCCCAAGACAAAGTTGTGTCCAATCTCCCACAATGACCTAATTATGGATTGGTTCAGTAGTGCGAACTTGTACTACTTGCCACGTGTCACTGTTTCATCCTTTATCTCTGAAATTGATATCCAATAAACTACAGTCTATGTAATTGCGACCACTTTTTACGGCACTCCAATCTGATGCCCAGAGAGAGAGTTATTGAACTTTTCCCACGATCACCTCTTTGAGATGAAATTCAGGAGCCTGAAAAAGCACTACCTTCCACAGATCATATCTACAAAAATATTGCGAACCAAGCTCTGAAATTTTTTGACGAATTTCCTCAGGATTTCAGCTTCGCACCATATGAATTTCAGATTCTGAACCTTTGTAGAAAACAATTTATAGCGAAAATTCCACGATGACCTGTTTAGGAGCTTGAAAAAAGACCTAACTTCCACAGATGATATCTCCGAAAATATTGTGAACCAAGCTCTAAATTTTTAGACAAGCTTCCTCAGGATTTCGGCTTCGCACCCTAAAAATTTCAGCTTCTGAAACTTCGTAGAAAAAAAGTTATAGCGAAAATGCCACGAATGACTGCTTGAGCAAATAAACCCTAGAATCCAAATCTCGATACCAAATGTGTAACCAACTCAAAAAAATAGAAGAAATGAGATATCAACGCTTAGAAATGAGCCACTTCGAGGGGAAAACCTCCAATGCATTACATAAATGAACAATTTTGATGATACAAATGAACAAACCTCTTCTATATAGAGTCCACAACATAATATAATCCTAGGCATTCAGATCCAGCGACCTAACAATAATAATGTAAGGGCACAATAATAAAAATATGGGGGTTACAGGGGTACAACAATAACAATAAGTGGGGCTACACTAACATAATAAGGGACTACACTATTAATATAGGGACTTAACACTTTGATAGGGAATTCAAAAGTTGAAATGTGAGTCATTTCTTACCATAATAGAAGATGTTCTTCATATGTTTCTTTGAGGCCCCTCCTTTGAATGTTCCTGTCAATTGGTTAGTGAAATGGGTGGTGATTACATCACCACTCGAGTGGAATTACAAGATTTTTTTTTAATTTCTACCACTAAAATACAAACGTTCATTTCTACCTTAAATTCCTAGCAATTCTGCTGGAAAGCGGGAGGGGGAGCAGGCACTTTACTTGCTCGTTACGCAGGTTCTTAACTTCAGTTTTTAATAGCCAATTCTTTCACAACAGACAAACATCAAACATACATCACTCTCTGTGAAATGGCAACACTCTCCCCGGCAATGGCACCAAAATGTTGGGTGCTAAAAGGTGCCTTTTATAACTCCTATTTATCTCACATTAATTATCAACCCGGGCAAGTCCTCTTATTTCAAGAGTGTACACAATATGTACACGCTATAATCCCAGAGAGTAATGTTTCCAATGTGCAGTACAGTGTCTTAAATACAAGAGTAAACAGATACTGAAAATGAAATCTAATTACAACAATATGAAACTTAAGGCTATAAAATCCAATCATTCACCCACCAATTATTAGTCAATGATGCAGTAGTGATAACTCTTTCCTTTAGCAACTGATGTAATTGAAATCAAATGAAAACAAGATAATCAATCGGCGAACGAAGGAAGCAATAACCAGATGTCCTTTACAGTTGATGATCTCGCATTAAAACAATTAAATGGAAATGGAAATTGAACTAAATCACTAATGCTGCTAATGAAAGTAAACTAGGCAAGTTCTCAAAAGCAAAACCAACTCTTTGCAGGAATGAAATAGACTGTAAACTAATTAACTGAAATGAACAGCAAATCGGGAATTGAACAGCAATAGAAATGAACAACAAACTTTATTTAAGAAAATTGAATAGCAAATCCTATCTAATGAAATTGAGTAGCAAATTCTATTGAACAAAAATCAGCAATCGGAACTGAACAACAAATGGAATAGAATAGCAACTGCTGAACAACGAAGCTCTGTTAAAACATAACAAGATAAGTAATACGAGGATTAAGATTCTTGTTAAATTAGAAAGGAACGGCAAGGCAATTCACCAATGTAACACACCAATATTATGAAGCAATTAAGAAATAAACTATTAAACTTGAAAGCTGTAATGAAAACAAATGCAAACCGTCACACAACAATAATTGAAAGATAATAATACAAATAGTAGATGGATCCCCCAGGGCCGGGCCCTTAGCCACTAGTGAAACACCGCTGGGCTACTCCAGAGTCAAGAAATGGAATGGCAACTAGATCATGTATTAATCAGGAATAATAGCGTTTACAATAGTCGCTCTCTGATCACAAGAGTCAATGAGAAATTACAGAGTTACAAAAGGAGTTTCAATAATAATCCATGCTCTCCCTAATACCCTCCGCTTCTTTGATCTCTGTTTCTCATTTAAATATAGCACAGAGAGAAGTTACAACAGAGATGATTACAAAATGATTCTCATAACAAATTTGGATTGTCTTCAACCAATTGATCAGCAAGATCATATCTGGAGTATATTTTCATCAATCATTCAACAGGAATAGGTCGAATTTGGATTTGCAGCTGAGATAATTTGGAAAACGGCCGTAATAGTGAATCTGAGAAAATCATCCTCAAAGAACCTTCTGTTTCTCTTAATAGGGACCGAATTTGGGCAAACCGTTCCTTGAAAAGTTAATTCGGTCTGTTTTGGAAAAAACCCATGTTTCAGATTTTCCACATTCTTCTCCATTTTCCCAGAATGTCCAACGAAAAACTGACACTTATTATTCCAGCGAATTTTTTAGTTGGAATATTGAATGATGTGCTGGAGATCAAATCTGCAATCTGGAAAATATATTGGAGGCTAAAATGGTGAGTGATGTTACAAAATATATTAATAAACCATAATTGATAAAATCATGCATAATAATTATCAATTTATTAAAAATAAAGGAGAAGAAATAATATTTATCCATAAGAGCATAAATAGTTATAAGATTAAATTATATGATAAACCATGATAAATGACGTGATAAAGAATGGTATAAATGGATGAAATAGGTATTAAAAAGTGATAATAATAATGACAAACTAGCGTCCCAACACTCAACTGGAAACCCAAAGACTAGGGAGGTCAACAAACTCATCCCTAACTTTGGTGAAACTGATTCATTTGTCCAAAAATACAAATTTACCCAATGTACCTACCTCTAGTAACTAAAAGTGACATAATTAAATTTACATGAATCAATTAAATTAGTAAAATCCATCAAATCCATTGACCAACTGAGAAAAATTCAAAAACTGGAAAATATCAGTGAACTCGCAAAAGTGCAACACCTGAAGCAAAAGTGCAACGCCAACTTCAAGGTCAATTTTAGAGGACTTGTTGAAGTCTAAATGGATCCCAAGATAGCTCATTGGAAATCTTCTCCTGTATAGTTTCAAAAAATTCCCTTAAGATATGAAAATGATGAAGATAAGGCCCTCAAAAATTAAATCTCCCAAGACGAGTCAAAAGCACAGCGCCAGCCTCAAAAATGAGGCAGAAAGGTGATTTTTGGCTATTTTTGGCCATTTATCCCTGTCAGAATGTCCAAATTTGATGCAAAAATGGTAAAAATTTGATGTATAAGGCCTTATAAATCCAATGGTGGTGACCATTTGTCATTTGGAGGCTCATGAAAAAATCGCAACATCCTAGGCACTGCATTTTTGACAGGTGGACTGTGTCGAAAGTCTGTCAAAGTTTGTCAAAATGCCCAAAACTGTAAAAACTTACCCAAAAACCTTCAAAATTGGTAGATGGAGTGTTGATGAAGTGTCTCATGCAATCAGGGAAGCATCGGTAAGGATCTCAAGTTTATCCTCATCCTTTTTCTTGATTAGGGTTTGCTTGTATTTGTGCTTCAATTGGTTGAGATTAATGTTGCAGATCTTGTTTCTAGTGATGTATCTATTGGACATGTGTCTGAGCATCTCATTGTGTTTTTTTTCCTTATGGAGGATCTTCTCAAGGTGAAGGTTAACTCTGTCAAGCCACACCTCTATGTCATCTTCAATTTCCTTTGAAATCCCTTCCTCAAAACTAAGTTTCTTTTCCCCATGTTTCTCCTGCTCTAAATCTCTCTTAATACCTCTTGTTTTTTTGTCTTGAATTTATGGTTTGAGTATCATCATGGTCAGAGTCATTAGGTGTCATCATTTCCTTACCCTTGATGTCTTGTCTTTTTACCTTTATTAGCTTTAACTCAATGAGTACTTGCTTGCATTTCAACTGCTTCTTCTCTTGTTCAAGAAATAATATGAAAAATTGGGCTCTTACCATGTTGTCCTGCAATTATTTGACTATGGAATCCTTTTCTTTGATGATCGGCTTTCAGGCCTCATGATCATCTTAGTCATAAAATTCCATCAACTCAATGTCTCTTTATTCCTCATGAAGGTCTTCCTCTTCATGGACAACCGTCTCTTCTTGTTGCTCATCCTGATGTGCCTACTTTGTTGATGAAGAAGGCAAGGACCCTTCCACAATCTGTGGATAAAACACTTTCCTAGGTCCCCTCTGGTAGGTTTTGAAATTTTTGGTTTCTTTGACTTCCTTGGCCTCTTTGGCTTCTTTCATTGTAGCCCTGCTAGATGACCTTGTTTGTCTTTGAGACACTGATGCTGGTGGCAGAATTGGTCTAGCAGGCTGAGGTGGTGGAGTAATGAAGACATCATTCTCAATGAGGGTCTCCCATGCAATTCTTAACTTATTGAGATGATGAAGGACAAGTATTTTGATTAGAGAGTGATGGAAGAGGTTGTTCATCTGATGTTCGTACTATCTATTCTACACTATGTAGGACATATTATCAATACTCCTTTACAAATACTGAGGAATGTTGAGCAATTTCACCCTAGTGAAATCCATGAGCAAACTGATGTGATAGGCATATAGTTTTGAGAATCTTCCCTCACAAGTGAAATATTTCATGATGATTTTCATCATGGGAGCAAATATATCAAGTATGTGACTAAAACGAAAGACTTTCTTTTTGTGATTTTTGTACCGTGGCTTGAGAAATGGTTCATAATGTTGGGTATCTACATCTTTGGCCTTAAACCATTTTTCACCAACATTGGGTATCCCTGTGGCTGTAGAAATAATATCTGTGGAGATGGTGAAGGTCACTCCTACAATGGTCACTTGGTTGTCTTGTAGGTTAGAGATGAAAACTTTGGTCAAATAAGGGTGATGTTGAACTCTTTGGACCATCTCACAGAAGTCAAAATAGCCTACATGTTTGAAACAATTTATTGTCATGGGTGAGGCCAAAAATTCTATAGTGTTGGATGGCTCAAGCCTCAAAATCCTCCCTCCTTTATGGTGTCTCCTTTCCTCTATTTCCTCCTCCATACTGTCTCTTTCCTCCTCCATAGTATTTGTATTGTTTTGAAACAGTAGGGAAAATGGGAAGGGAAAAGGAGTTGGGAAATAGGGTTAGGGAATTGGGATAAGTGTAGGAAAATTTAGAGAAGTGGGTAAGGGAGTTAGGAAGCTTAGGAAAGTGGTGGAGGATAGAAAAACTTTAGGGATATAGGGTAGATAATTTGATTACAGGGATATGGTGTGGCTGCCTAGGAAAATGTGCCCTAGGAGTAGGATTTTTAGGAAATGGGACTTGGGAATAAGAGATAAGGTGATGTAGGGATAGGGGGAGTGATTCTGGAGTGTGGGAAGGAAAAATAGGGTCTAGGGGAAACAATCTTGGCTTGAAATGGTGAAAGATAGGGTTTCTTGGCTCAAAAATTGGAATTTTGAGTGAGGAGGGTTTAAACCATTTAAAATTATGAAGTGAAAGGAGGGATTGGAGGGGTGTGACTTACTTTCAATTGACTAAGGAAACCCTTGCTTGATGACTAGACCACTTGCAAAGAATATTTGAAGCTATGGGAGAAAGCTGGCAAAAGTGCAATGCCTGAAGCAGGAGCACAACACCTCCCAGGTAAAAGCGTAATGCCTCAAGCATGAGTTCATCACCTTCTCTGTCAAAAGCACAATGCCTCAAGTAGGAGTGCATCGCTTTCCAAACAACTCAATTTTCTTGCTCAAAATTTGATTTTTGACTTGGAGTGTTTGAGAGCTCAATGCATGAGGATGAAAATAAGTGGCTACTTGGTCTTTGATGGCCCTTTATACTTGGTGAAATTTCATAATTTGGCTTTGGGACCCACATTTCCCTTTGAACTCAACTTTAACATTGCAATTTTCCTTTTGAACTTGATCTTTGGATTTGATATTTTGGTGGATTTGGAACACTATGAATTTTAGAACATTGAATTATTTGGCTTATGGAACCTTGAGTATGTAGCTTCCTTGGAACCATGAGAACTTATTACATATTAAGAAACATAAAATTACAAATTGAATTGAAATTAAATTTACAGATCAAACTTTCATAATAAAATGTGTTTATTGTCACTCTTTTACTTGCTGAACTTTTATGCATGCAAATGGTGATTTGATGGACCTTGTAAAGCCTAAGAACTAATAGAAACCATGACTGAATGAACTTCATGGTGAAAATACTGAAATGATGATGAAAACTCATGACTGATGTACACTCAGGAAAGTGGTGAAATGAGCTAGCAAGTAATGATTTTTTTTTAAAAGAGTGAGGTTTGACCTAAATATGCACCAAGTGACCAAATTTTTTCATGATGACCTAATGGAATGACAAAAATTTCAGAATGGGACCCTTAACATGACATGAAGGATTTTATTTGATCACTGGTAGAAGGATGCAAATACTAACACTAACATTGGCTCCAGCTGGGGATGGTAGCCCCTTGGAGGTGCTAAGAACATCGTAGACCAAGTGTCTATCCATTGGGCATGGAGTCAAAAGCTAGAAAAAAAACTCAAAACTGAAATCTTAAACTAATTTGAAACAAACTCAAAATGGCTGAAAACTGACTAAAAATTGACTCAAAACTAACTCAAAAATGACTTGAATTTGACTGACTTAATTTTGAAAACAACAGAAAACCATTGAAACTTTATGGCCTTCACCTCAGGCTCCAAGATTTGGTGATTCTCCGCTTCACACTTTGCAGAAAGTTAAATTGATATTTACAATGGATTTAAGAAATTTTAAATTTGCATCAGAAAAGATAATGCTTAAGTAGCCTACCATTAACTGGTCCCCCTAAGCGTTCTTCTCCATTCATCTCCTTTAGTATAAAATCATATTGTCCATGAAATGTTGAGAATTTGTATGGCCCTTTCCATAATTTTTCAAATCTTATGTGATTTCCTTTTTCCTCATTCTTTACATCCCATTGGAGGACTACATCTTCAAGCTTCAAATCACCCACCTTGGTTTTGCAGTCATACAACTTCTTTATCTTCTCATGAAGCTTTGAGGTCTTCTAAAATACTTCATCTTTTGTCTAGTGAAGGTGAATCATCTGATTTATTCGGCATTATACATCATTCTCCTCACTTCCTTCTTCTTGCAACAATTTCATGACTGTGACTGCAAGTGATGTAGGAAAAAAAATGTCTACACCATAAACTAACTAAAAACGGGACATTCCTATTGATTTATTACTACTCACCCTGTCCGCCCACAAGGCATTTACAAGATTTTTGTGCCAGTTCTTCTTGTTGGCCTCCAACATCTTCTTTATGATATTAATCAAAGACTTATTAGAGGATTCTGCTAAGCCATTACCTTGTGGATAATAATAGTGGTTGAGTGCCCCAACTTGATGTTATATTTGTCGCAAAACTAAACCATCCTTTTTTATTTGAACGCTGCCACATTTTCAGTAATAATCTTATGAGGACAACCAAAACGAGACAATATGTTAGTCTCCAAAAATTGAATAATTACTACATCTGTTGCTTGCCTTGTATGGATCGCCTCGATCCATTTGGTGAAGTAGTCGGTGGTCGTTAATATCCATTTATATTTTTCAGATGATGTAGTGTGAATCTCTCAATGAAATCAGGTCCCCACTGCTGAAAAGGTGCATCTACTGAAATAGGATGCAAAGGTAAAGGAAGAAGTTCTCTTTTACCTTGAAACACTTGACACTCATGGAAACTCATCACTTTTTTGTACAAGTTTGCATGGGACCAATCAACCCTCCTGGGAAGAAGACGAGGACACAGTATATCATTACTACAACTGATTATGTGAAACCAATTGGGTGGAGGCAAAGGCAGTGAAGGATTCTACTACAGACACTGCTACGCACTTCATCTTTGAGCACATTTTGACCAGGTATTGGCGCCCAAAGATTTTAATGAGTGATATAGGTACGCATTTTTTCAATGAGATGATTGAAGCCTTGACTGAGGAATTTTAGATCCATCACAAGAAGAGTACCTGTTGTAGCCTTTACAACACCCTCCAAAAAAGACTACCATTTCAAAAATTTTGGAGCCCCTTGGAACTAAAGAGAAATTGCCAAGTCAATAAGTCGCAAGAGTACACATTCATGAAAATTGCGACCTTGCGACCTAGCGACCTCAGGTCGCCAGGTCGCCAGGTCGCATATCCCCTAAACTGATTAAAAATGCGACCTTGCGACCTAGCGACCTAGGTCCCCAGGTCGCCAGGTCGCCAGGTCGCAATTTTGCCTTTTTTCAGAAAATCGCGACTTAGTGACCTTGCGACCCAGCGACCCCAGGTCGCCAGGTCGCAAGGTCGCCAGGTCGCAAAACTCAAAGTTTGACGAATCTGCGACCCAGCGACCGCATTAATTGCCCGCACGTGCGACTTTCTATAAAAGGGAGGTCGCAGGTCGCATTTTTCACATTCAGCGATTTGTAAGGAAAACGCCTCTGACAGCTCAACTGACGAGTTTTTCCCGAGTAAGTTGCCATTTCTTCCTGTTGTTTCCGTTTTAATGATTTTCTTACTAAACCCATCTCCCCTGTAGCCTTTAAATTGTCTTTTGACCGTGCTTTAATGTTTTCTGAGGTTTTTTGCAAATTACATGTTGCATAAATTGCCCAAAACCTCACTGTTTGTTGTTTCACCCCATGGCATCATCCCTTTGACTTTAAAATCATGCCACAGTTTCCCCTGGGCCCAGAAACCTTGCAAATTCCCAAGAGAAAGGGGGCAAAAGAGTTCAAGGCCGCGCGTGCAAAACCCCCGGCAAGCCAATCTGCGACCTGCGACCCAGCGACCTAGTCGCGAGGTCGCAGAGTCGCATTTTCCCCATTTTTCGGGATTTGCGACCTTGCGACCCAGCGACCTAGTCGCCAGGTCGCTAGGTCGCGTTTTCTCATTTTTAACAGATCTGCGACCTAGCGACCCAGCGACCCCAGGTCGCCAGGTCGCAAGGTCGCAAGGTCGCGTCCGGGCCCTGTGTGTGTGATCCGCGACCCAGCGACTCACCAGTCCAGTTTTTGCATTAACGCAGTTAGATTTCATCACTAAATTGTAACTGGATTTTATCACCATGTCGTTCTTATCGTGGGACTCCTTTCTGAATTTGACAGGTGAAGACATAGAGTGCATACTTGTACTCTCATATTCTAGTGACATGGCGCCCCCGCTATCTCGGAGAAAGGACAAGAAAATAGTGGAAGAGATTGATGAGCTGGTGGTGGTGTCCCCACCCCCAATATACCGAGATACACTATGTACTTTTTCAAAAGACGACAGCATGAGATGGTACCAGATTTATCAGGAGTTTGCCAAACTGGAAGAAGAATTTCCAGAAGAGCTCCCAGACCGGGAAGTATACTTGGCGGTAAAGAGATCCAAACTCCATCTGGCAGGGGCACATCCAGACATATTCCCATGTCCGGAGATCATAGACTGGATCATACAAAAGACAGACACCGAGAAATTTGTGATCAGGGATTACGAAGGCAGAGCTTTCACTACGCTGGTAGGCTCGGATGCACACATTTATTATTCACTGCCTCGCCCAAACCAGCATTTCACTCGAGAATGGGCTGCTACTCACGCCGTCCCAATAGTTGATACTATTAAGCAGTGGTGGGAGGAGCCCGAGAAGTTCAAGGTAAAAAAGAACCAGGAATACCCAGTGGCGAGCCTAAGGAAGGTTTACAAATTGGTTGCTGCCATGCTCTGCAGACTTTACGGGCGCCCAGATTGCTCCACTTTCAACGGCAGTTGGGCCACTATCATGGAGTATGTGACAACACAGGGCACCCGTTTTAACTGGGCCGGCATACTGATGACGTCGATGCAGACCAACTTGAACTCGGCATTGGCCCCGGACGAAGGAATGCCCGCTGAATTTTACATGGCTTCATACCTACTAGATGCGGTTTGCGCCCGAGTAGAGTTTGATGGATGGGAGCACAACTGGGACTCCGAGAACACGCGCGCAATTAATCTACAACTCAAGGTATTTTGGGAGTCCAAATACAAACAGGATATAGATCAGATCTCCCAGATATTTGTTCCCTCTCTGTACAGACATTTATTTGGCCAAGACGCCCCTTGCATGTCATGGCGGGCCAAAGAGACTCTGGTTAAAGTGGCGCACTGGTTCCCTTTCCCTGGGTACACCTTCATCCGAGTTTTTGGAACTTACAAAGCGCCACATGCTATGCCTCGCTTTGTGACGGACAAAATGCTGATGCAGGAGGTGTGCTTTCAGATGTCACACAGATTCTCCAACATCCTATCTAAGGGCAAAAAGAAGCCATGGCCCACTCTGCCCCTCACTATTGGTGCATTCACAGTTAAAGACTTCAAGGAATTACTAGCAGAGGCAGAAGCAATGAGAAGTTATCAGCTGGGGGCACTTGAACACCGGACATATGACCCAGAGAGAATAGTCCCTGAACACTGCCGGAGAGCCAACCTCAAGTGGACTTATCAGCATCTTGAGCGCCCAGCGGAAGATGAGAGAAGAAACTGGTATAATGCTGAAAGACAACTTGCTCCGGGAATTGACGTGGTCCAGGAAGACTCAGATGATCAGAACTTAGAAGACAGAAGACGTCAGTTAGGAGGTGCCTCTTCATCCGTACTCAAGAAATCTCGACTCAACACAGGGCCAACCCCATCCATCAAACAAAAGGAAGCAGAGGCAAAATCCCAGCAAGAAAGGGAGAAAAAACTAAAAGAAGATGAGGAGGCGCGCCAAAAGAGTTCAACAGCAACACAAAAGAAGAAGCTGGCCAAAGATGCCAGGAAAGAAAAAGAAGACCAAGAGGCGCAAGCTGCGGCGGAACAGGCGCTTAAGGCAGAGTTGGACAAGGCAGAGGCTGAACGCCAAAAGAAAGCCGAGCAGGCTGCTGCAGCTGAACAGAAGAAGAGGGCCGAAATAGAAGCAGCAGCAGAGGCTGAACGCCAAAAGAAAGACGAGCAGGCTGCTGCAGCTGAACAGAAGAAGAGGGCCGAAATAGAAGCAGCAGCAGAAGCTGAACGGCGGAGGAAGGAAGAAGAAGAGAAGAATACAGAGGAAAGAGTGGATGACATGCTAGATGATCTTGAGGTAACTCCTCTCGACATACCCCTGGGCCGTACAAAACTCTCTGATGCTAGATCGCCCCAGAGACAGGAAGAAGATGTGTTCGACCTGACCAGACTCACATTTGATCAGTTTTCGTTCAAAATCCGTCAAGAGAAGAGGAGGTCGTTGGCACAAAGTCCCTCTGCATCATCCGCAGTGTCAACAGGCAAGGATATAGTTTTGGATACCATAACTAATCCGGTAATGATAGCGTCAGCAGGTACTGCCTTCGCTGCGGCTACGGAGGAGAATGTAACCCGGATGAGTAGAGAAATAGTATCTCTACAAAACAGACTGCACGCAACTGAGCAACGCGAAAAAATAGCAGAGCGGGAGAAAGCAGAATTGCAAGCAGAAGTCCAGCGACTTCGAAACCAAGCTCTACCAGCAAATGAAGTCTCGCTTGCCATTTTCAAGGAGTGTGAGGTGTTGGAAATGACTATGAGACAGGTATATGGTGAAATTTTCACCATCAAACAAACAGTCGCTCCTCTAGCAAGAGCACGAATGGAAACCAGGCAAAGACAAGATCAGCTCAAAGAGGCTTCACAGGCTTTGGACAGGATGATGGGTTGGACCATACAGTACCCTCAGGCACCTGAAAATTTGCCTAAGAGGGACTGGATCCACACGCAGGATGCAAAAGTTCAACTCCGCATGGCGATGCAATCTGGAGACAAATTGTCTAAAGACCTGGACAAAGTGATGTCCTCGTACAACCACCTGATTAGTGGTATCGACTCCATGCATACGCCGCATCACATCCCATCGCTTGGGGCATTAGAAGAGGAGAAAACCTGGGAGCAAGTAAACCAGGACATTCAATCGTTCTTGCAACCTATCAAGCAGGCCGCAGCTGATCCAGAGCCCTCCGCATCTCAAGAGCATCTTAGTCAATTCATCGCCGCTCCAGCGCGGATTTATACCAAGCTTGCGTCGCTCTCAAATCAGATCGGACAGAAAAGGGAGACCTTAGTACCAAACGCTTTGGAATGTGTGTATAGGCTGAAGAAGGAGGTACCTCTGGTGTCTCCCATAGCGGCAGAATACCAGGCATGGCAGGATTTCCTCAGAGAACAACAGGTTGACATCCCTGACATCAACATTTCGCGTCCCGGCAGCAGCAAGTCCTGAGCAGCAAGTAGAACCAGGTCGCAAGTCGCACCAACAGGACAGGTCGCAGGTCGCACCTCCTACCTAGGTCGCAGGTCGCATCTCCTACCTAGGTCGCAGGTCGCATCACCTGCCCAGGTCGCAGAAGGAGTGGGTCGCGAGGTAACCCAAAGGTCAAGAAGGCGAACAGTCAAGGAAACCCAACGGACAATTTTTGGCATTATAAATACTCCTACGGGACATTGTAAAAAGGCGTTTCTTTTTTGGAAAAACTCAAGAGCTACATGCAATTGTATTGAAGGATTCTACACTTGAGCATATGAATATAGAGTCTTGTTAAAATACCCTATGGCTATGATGTGTTTTGCTGTATGAACACTTTGTGTATTTCCTCGAACAGTTTCAGAATATCCTATGATTAGTGAAGCTGCTCTTTTCATGTCATCGTTTATGCGTCATGGCTATCCGTGTTGTATCAATGATGTTCATTTTGTTATCTGTTCTATTAATGAATGTTAATGAACTATTTTGTTAGCATTTCGTTTCATATTTCAGGAAGTAAAGAGGTATCTTATCATAAAGAACTATTTCTTTTGTGATCAGACTACCGTACAAGCATTACCCCACAAAAGATGTGTTGCTAATGACATCTCTTGAGGTGTACGTGCTTTATCTATAATCTTGCTACGCATAGTGTTTGATTTGTGTTTAACACATTAATCTTGTATTCTGTATCATGTGAATGAGTGTATGTCCGCAGATTCAAACAGGTTCTTTTGAGACCGAAGGGAAGTCATCTTAAGTGGTAGCCGGACCCACACCCCGGACGGGATCCCTACTCCAAACGGTTTAAGGTCTAATTGGGGCTTTCTACCGGGGAGATCCCCTACTGTTGGCCGGACAAATTTTCCCGTCAACAGTACCCCATATCACCCGCAAGTAAATGTGCAGTATAAGCGTTCAACAAGATTTGGGAAAATGCCCTTACAAAGTTCTGCAATACCAATTGGGACGATTAGGACGTGCGCATCCCTTATGTACTATGGGCTTACTGAACAACATGCAAAAAGTTGACAGGAAAGACACCATTCAGGATGGTCTATGGGCTGGAAGCCATCATGCCCATGGAGTATATTTTCCCCAGTTTATGCATTGCAACCTTCTCTAACATGGTCGAGCCTAACATTATGGAGGAACGGTTGGCACAACTCATTGCCTTGGAAGAAGATTGCTTCATTGCTAACTTCCACTAGTAGGTACAGAAGGTGCGCGAGAAAGCTTGGCATGATAGGCACATCAAGAAAAAGGTATTTAAGGAAGGAGATTTGGTGTTGATTTATTATATTTAGTTTGAGCACCACCCAGGTAAATTTTGAAATCATTGGTTGGGACCATACGTGGTAAAAGAGATTACTGCTGGCGGTGCGGCATGCTTGGCCATGTTGCGCAGATATGACCTTCCTGGATACTTCAATGGAATCTGCCTCAAGCCGTATAGAGACAATCCAGCACCTACCAAATGACTATATGGTAGGTGCATAAAAATTAGAATATTTATGCGCAGCAGGGAGGAAGAGCGCAGGTAGGTGCGCCAAGAGGGCATGGGTAACATGCAAGTCGAAAAAATAGCCATTGGAACAGTGCAGCAAGGTAAAAAAATGAAATTAACATTGAGAGGAGTGGACTGGTTTCATTTAAGAGGCAATCTCGAAAGATTTTTTTACTGTCCCTTAGAATTAAATGGAAATTAATGATAATCCAATCATTTTTTCTATGTGTGGCTTATAATAAGGAGGGTGTGGGTCTTAATTGGTCCCTTTACTGTTTCAACATTTGGCGCCCTGTTCTCATCTGTCAGCTCTGTTCTCCTGCCATCTATGTGTTCTGCATGTTTGGCCGCAAATCCCTTTCCGATGACAGTAACCCCAAGTTCATATTCTAAGCAAGAATGGCAGTCACCAACCTTACGGAAGAGCTTTCGACATCCCTCATGACGTCTATAGAGGAAGGGTTAGACGAGGTCGGAGAATTAGTTCCAGACATGGAAGAAGTTGAATCCACTCTGGTGAAAGAAAAGGGTAAGGGAAAAATGTTGAAGTGGGCTACTTCTAAGCCATGCACCTCTCTGAGGAATGTTCCATCTCATAGAAAAACTTCCAAGGAGCACTCCCCAAAGGGTGATCCGTCCAAATGGCTAATGAATGGTACGCAAGAAGCACTGCAATTAGATCTAGTTTCTTGGTGGCCACCATATGTTAAGCCGCGAAAGCCTTTGGCGCGTAAGCCATAGAAATTTGATGTGGTACGGGAATACTTGCAGATGCCATTGTGCCCTCGGGATGTCCCCGTGGTCAGTGAAATGCATGGCAAGCTCCATAAAATTAAGTTTGATGATTATGATCTCGCCAATGAAGGAACGTTCCCTGAGCTTGCCCTAGAAAAATACTTGGAACGCGTGTTATATGGTGATGTCCCGAAGGTAGAGCCAATGCTATGGGCGTGTTGATTGCACAACGCGGGAGTCCTCAATCTGCTAAGGATCCCCTAATTTGGGCTGTACCCCATCACAATCATGTGTGTTCGCCAATTGTTGTCCTTGGTCCATGATGGAGCACTGTGGATTCATGAAAGAATCCCTATCAATTCTGTGTTGATCCATCGGATCACTGGCCTACCCATGAGGGGGCCCCATCCAATGACATCGTTCGAGAAAAAAACTAAATTAAAGGTAGCAACAAAGGTTAATGAAACGTACGAGGTAGAATGGGATAAGCGGGCCTTTCTAGTTCAAACCATCAATGACCAGGCAGTGCGCGCAGGCACCCTTGTCCATGGATGTAAGATTATGCAGAAATGTTGGCCGAAGACATTTCTGGCGCACGTCATTTCCTTGGCAGGGCAATGCGAAAAATTGGTGCTATATAACTAGTCAGAGTTTCTATGTGAGCAGCTTTTGGAGAATGCGTGTGAATCACATCAAATGGGGAAGTTGTTCGGCTATTCATGGCTTTTATTTCTGATTGCACTAGTATCATGGGAGACCCAAGAGGATACAATCGTTCCTGACATTGAGCTAGGTGTCTACGAGGGGGCGCGCTATGCAAATTTATGGGACTCGTTGAACGACAAGTGGGTCGAAGAAAACAAAAATTTTTGGGTTCTTTTGGTAGGTGTGTTGGCACAAGTTCTTCATTCCCGACTACGGCTCTCACCGATCGTGTATGAGAAGTTAAAAAGCATGGCAGAGTTTCAGGTAATGATGCACAACATCATGATCAAGATGCATAAGAGCCCCAATTATTATCCCTTACCCTACATGGTTATAGAAGCGGAGGTTGACTAAGTCGTCGCTTCATGGTTGAAGTTGTGAATTATTGGGTTGGGCTCTACAAAGCCTGTCACACTGTCCACATCCGAGAAAGAAACATCTCTGAAGGAAATGACTCTGAAAGAGACAGCCCTGGCTCAACAAGACACAACACCCAAAGATACCACCGAGAAGCACACGGAGACAGGCGGAAAAGATAAATAAGTTGAAGCAAACGAAGACCTAGACATTGACGGTGATGCAGAAATAGACAGAGATCAGGAACTAGGAGGTAACCACGTGGAGGTGGACCTTGGCAGGTTGGATGGGCTTGGGGGAGATGGTGTAGAATCATCGTTCGACACCAAGCATGGAGGAGAAACATCTAAGGGGCCGCATGAGAAGAGGAAGGGGTCCAAGACGAGAGGAGAAGAGGAGGTTATTCTAACTGAGGAGGACATCGACAAAATTTCTTATGTGGTTTCCTCAGCGTCTGAGGACAGGTGGAGCACCATGGAGGCCTAGCACAAGGCTACGGTAGAAGCTTTGCAGTCTGGTTTAAAGTTTTTGCAGCGAAAGGCCGATACTTTGCAAGTGAGTGTGGATCAAGCAAAATGGGTACAAGAGAGCATGCATAAAGCAAGGTTGTCGTCTACAACAATTGTTGCAGCCACAGGAAGAAGAGTATACACCCTCCCAAGCACAGCGGTATCTCTGGGTCCAGTCGATTTATGCGCGCAAGTCCATGCCTACTCGAAGGTTAGCCTCAACCTTGCCAGGTTTCCAAGTGGGCATCTCCACGCACTGCATATCTTCATCTCAGCAGAACTTCAGGACAAATAGGTGTGCACCCAGTAGCAAGTCAGCGAGGCTGAGCAAGTTGCAGCCACAAAAATAGAAGAGTCTCATCAGGCTCAAACAGCACAGTAGGCAGCCTTAGCTCAACGAGTGGAGTTGGAAAGTGTCATTGATAGGCTATGCGTTGAGATTCCCGATATTTCTATCCCGACCTCTAGCGCACCGCAAGCTAAAGTAGAGGGCCTGGTCACAACTCTCAAAGCCTCCATGTCGGAAGTTCAGTCCGTAAAGGCAGAATTTGAGCAGCAGATTATTGTGCTACAGGTGCAGCTGCAGCTTGACACTCCCCCAAAATTATGCACACAACGAGCAGCTACTATCCATAACACCGTGACTAGAATCTCATCATATGTCACATATGGCTCCACCTTGCTCGACAAAGCCATGGGACTATGGACCTCTATACAAATAGATCCTTTAGTCAAGAAACTCAATCAGGAACTGCGCACAAAGGATAAGGAGTTAGATGACTTACAAGAGGTTTTACCTACCCTTATCCATGCTTAGAGAATGGATCGCCTTCAGACCAGCCAGGCACTGCAGGGCAAAGTGGAGGCACTCTGCCTCTAGAAGCAAATCATCACTGATCACATGAAGCCTTGGCTGGATGAGGCCATGTGGCTCTCTTAGGAGCTTGATGTTTCCATATGCATCCTGAACCAGATGATGCAGAATGTCACTTCGGTTACTGAAGGGCCCCCATCAGAAAAGCTGGTCAAGACGGTGTAGAGTGCCACAGACCAAAGTGAAGGTATTTTGCCACCATTTTATACTGCCATCGACGTGCTCAAGCTCAAAATGAAGACTCCACTACCACTGTGACTTGGAACGAGTCACAAGATTGTGTTGGAGTTCTATTGGAACAAGGTCCCCTAAGTCCGATAATTTTGCTATATTTTTTAATAATTTGATCTTGCGCATGGGTTTTGGGGTGGTTCAAAACCCCTCACGAATTGTAATGGGTTAAAAGGGTAGATCAAGGGGCCACAAACCATGGTTTGCGGACCATAGGATAGCACAGGCTAAATAGTATAAATAAGTGAATAGATTGAGTCTAAGAAGTTAGTTTTTGGATAATACTGAACGTGGATGATAGATCTGGATAATTTGTCATAGTTTGGTGTGGACTGGTCTGGGTAGAAGGCTCCTGTTGGCTGTGTGCGTTTAGACCTTAGTCCTGCTGTGTGCGGACACCATTGGCTATGTGTGTGGGCTATTAAAGTGTTTTGTATGAAGGATCTGAACTGATTTAGTAATAAAGAATTATTTTTGTGGGTATTTGAGTTCTTTATGCTTCTATCTATTATGTTATGAATTATTTTGCATCTTGTTTCTGATTTATGTAATGTCTGCACTTAGATCTCTTACATAACTATGGTTGGGTTTATATCACTATATTAGATAGATCTGATGATATAAAGCTCTGATATGATGTGTTAAGGGTTAGTACTTGATTTATTGATGTGTTAACTTGCACAAGATAATCCACATAATTGATCTGAATTCGTTTGAAAAGGGTTTGTTGGTTAGGGCTATCGTTGCGAAGGTCTATTTGGGAAACTCAAGGCACCCACATCATTCAGATTTCTTTCAGGGTACGGAAAAATGGCTCTGGCACCCCCCCATACTGCTCTTGGTGAGACTTTGACTTACGCAAGAAGGTCACTATCGAAAGGGCCAGTAGTAAGAGGGTTTTGTTGGTTAACCTTAATTCCAAACCTGGATCAGGACACCTCAAGCCAACAGCTTCCAAGGCCGAGGACGAAAAGGAGTAGGAGGTGCTAGTCGAGGACATGGTTAAATCATATGTTAAAACATCAGCGAAGCAAGACATTTCACGAGGGATTGTCAGAATCCCACAACCCACTCTTGCAGGTATTATAGATATTTTGATAATGTAATAGAATATTTCCCTATTCTAGTAGCGAATATGCAGGAGAAAATAAATCAACAGCCTACAAATAACTTACAGACAATGACTACAGAGCAGTGCGAAGAAGAGCCTAGTGTTAACATAGTAACCCAAAGTGGTGCAACCACGGGGGAAGATAGTGCAATAGGAAACAAGCCTATGGAGGACATGTGGGTCAGGAAAGCTGGAGATAACAATATTGGGTTCAATATGCAAAGAGAAAAGGAGACATTTTTGGAGGCAAAGAAGAGTTTCATGGACCCTGGAGCTTTTCATATAGGATGCAGCCACAAAATTAACATACGTTGATGTCTCAGAAGAACATCACCCATGTGATTACTGCGACATGGTTGTAGAGATGTTGCATGAATATCAAGAGCTCTTTCCCACAAATTTTTCTGAATTAAAGGGAATAGTAGGAGACCTCAGAGTTATGAGGATAAATTTGAAACCATATGTGAAGCCTGTAAAGCAACGACCCTATAGATTGAAACCAAAGTATAAGGAAAAGGTAAAGGAAGAATTGGAAAAGATGCTTAAAGCTGGCATAATTGAACGTGTGGAGGAACCTGAATGGGTAAGTCCTATGGTTGTTCAGGAGAAGAAGCAAAAAGGTGAAATCAGAATTAGTGTTGATTTGAGGAAGTTAAATGATGCATGTGTGCATGACCCATTCCCTACAACTTTTACATATGAAGTATTGGATAATGTTGGAGGGTAGGAGGCCTACTCTTTTACAGATTGGTTTTCAGGTTACCATCAAATTAGAATTGCACCATAAGATAGGAGTAAGATAACTTTTTCCACTAAATGGGGATCTTTTCAGTATACATTCATGCCTTTTGGATTGAATAATGCTCATGCAATATTCTCTAGAGTAGTAGTCAAAGCTTTTAAGGAGTACATGCACAAATTTTTGGAAGTTTATTTTTATGATTGTACAGACTTTGAACTGCTAAAGAACCATGTTTCGAACTTAATACTGATGTTAGATACCTTCAAACAATATCAAATATCATTGAACTTGAAGAAATGCATATTTTTTGTACCCTTTGGTATACTATTGGGGCATGTGGTTTGCATACAAGGATTGATGGTATACCCCACGAAGAATGTCGTTATTGTGAACTTGGAACCACCTAAGATAGCGAAGCAATTGCGCAAAACACTGGGACCATTAGGGGAATTTTGATGTCTAAAATGGGCCTCCTAAGGAAATAAAAAAATAATATTGGAAATAATAAAATAATATAAGAATACATCATCAAATTTTGGAGGGAAAAAATAAAAAACTATTTTTTCAACTCATATTTTGAACTTATCTCCCTATGGGTTTACTCAAATTTCAAGCAGGAACACTAATTGGATGCAGAATTTGATTCCTCATCCAAGAAGCACCCATGTTTCATACTTTTGATGGACCCTGCTACACGAAAAATTAGAAATACATGAAAAACTTGATTGCAATCACATTTTTTCATGTATTTCTCATTTTTCATGTAGTAGGATCCATCAGAAGTATGCAACATGGGTACTCCTTGGATGATAAATTAAAATTTTCATCTAATTAGTAATACCGCTCAAATTTGAGTAAACCTTTGGGATATAAATTGAAAATACAAGTTGAAAAAGTAGTTTTATTATTTTATTATTTTTTAAACTTTTTACCTTTTTACCCCAAAAATGGTGAATCATCCCACATGGTTGACATCATCATATTGAATCCTATTGGTTCTTATAAATTTTATTTTGGTTGTACATTTTTCTTAGGAGGCCCATTTTAGACCTCAAAATTTCTCTAATGATACTAGCTACTACATGAATTTTATCAAGGCATATACATAGATAATTGTGCCAATGGAAAAGCTATTGAATAAGGATGTTACTTATTGTTGGGATGAAGAATGCAAATGAAGCCTCGATATACTAAAGGAGAAGATTTCAACTGCATCGGTTCTAGTGTTTCCAGACTAGAACAAGGAGTTCCATGTTCATGTTGATGCATCTTGCATATCATTGGGCTCAGTACTAGAACAACTAGGTGATGGAGATATTGATCACCCAATATATTTTGCAAGCAGGAAATTTTACAAGGAAAAGAAGAATTATTCTACAAAAAAATGTGAAGGATTTTGCTATGGTATATGCATTGCAGAAATTCTGTCATTATTTATTAGGAGCGCACTTCAATATGTTCACATATCACTATGTGCTGAAGTATTTGGTGAACAAGCTGGGAGGGAAGATTTGTAGGTGGTTGTTGTTGTTTCAGAAGTATGACTTTAAAGTTATAGTTAAGCCAGGAAGATTGAATGCAAGACCTGGTCATAATTCAAAGATAGATACTGGTGAAGAACCCATGAGCATTGAAGAGAACCTGCCAGATGTGAAATTATTTGCAATAAAGGTTGCAGATGATCACTTTGCAGACATTATTCAGTTTTTGTATACATGGATGGCACCTGCGAAGCATACTGCGCAGCAGAAAAAGGAGCTGGTAGCCAAGGTAGCTTACTTTTCTTTGATTACAGGAAATTTGTACAAAATGGGGCAAGATGAAATATTTCACATATATGTATCTAAGCATGAAAGACATAACATTTTAGAAGAAGTTCATGGCAGAGTTACAGGAGGGCATTATGCAGGAAAATCCACTGCATAGAATATTTTGAGAGTTGGATTGTGGTGGCCTACATTGCACAAGGATGCAAAAGAATATTGTGGATCCTACGATGCTTGTCAAAGAATAGGAAGACCCTCTAGGAGAGATGAAATTCCATTGAACCCACAAGTGACCTTGCAGGAATTTGATAAGTGGGAAATCGACTTTGTTGGACTAATTAATCCACCATGGAAAAAGGCTGGATCGAGGTATATCATCACTGCCACAAATTATTTGACCATATGGGTCGAAGAAAAGATAGTAAAGGATTGCAACGAAGATATTGCTGCAAATTTCATATTTGAATACATTATGTCCATATTTGGGTGTATGAAGAGTTTTATGAGTGACAGAAGTTCAAATTCTTGCATAGAACGATTGAGGCCTTGAATGAAGAATTCCAAGTGCATCATCAAAAGAGCACACCTTATCACCCTCAAGCGAGTGTGACTCAAGCGAGTGTAGTCCCGCAAAGGAAGCAAGGGCACAAGTTAGTAGTAACTCCCGAGCTTCGCATTTTGTAGGTACCTAGAGGGGTGTTGTGATTTTGAGAACAGAGTATATCGTGAGTGCACCAAGAATTGGAACACCCTTAGTTTGAATCTTGTTGCATTTTCCATCCATACACTACATGACTTTCACCAAGGGTTCAAAGAAGAGTTGACGGTGTGTGAGAAGCATGCTTTAATGGTCATTAAGGAATTTAAGAATGGCAACAAGAATATGTTCAACGACATGAATAAGGAGCTCAAAGATCGTGATGAGGCAACACAATGCATTCAACATTTGGAAGAGATTATCACCAAGACATGCAGTGAGCTTCCTGACCTCAAGATCCAAGCCGAGGCAGCCCCAGAGGAAAATATTGCGAATCTCACCACAAAAATAAAAGATTCTCAGAATTAAATGGACATGGTGTAGTTTGAGCTACATATGCATATTAATGAGTTGCAGATTAGGTTGCAACCAACAACACTTCCAACATTGTGCGAGTAGCGTGAAGCATACATGAAGGCTACGCTAGAAGGTATCTCTACAACAATCAAGGATTATGGAAAGCTATTCAGATACACTATGTAAATCTAGACCTCGTTACAAGAGGATCCAAATGTTTAGCATATTGAAGCAGAGATTCTGGAAAAGTAGAAATAGTTCTACGAGATCAAATTCACGGTGAGGACCCTAGCACCTAAAAAATGACTCGCCTACATATAGGAGGGAAATAATTCGCAGAGTCAGATCAAGGAGTTGCGAAGGAAAGAGCAGATCATCACAGCATGAACGTAACCATGGGAAGATGAGTCCATTCAAATTTCTCATACAATTGATGAGAATCTTAAGGAGATGTGTCGAAAGCAGAAGGAAGTACTTCAAAGAATCACTGGGGTGACTACAAAAAGCTAATGGAAGAGGTGCACCAGGATCAGACACAGTTTACCGCAATAATTGAGCTAATGAAGGATGCCTACACCAGCATTGTATCAAATATTCAAGGCGCACCAACTAAGTGACTCGGGATGAGTCACATGTGAGTGTCAAGGGCCTGCTGGCCAGGGCCCCAACTTGGTTTAGTTTTATGTTAAAGACTCCACATTTTGAGGAAGTGGAGTGCAAGATCCAGTGGAAATAAGTTATTCGTGCAGAGTTAAAAGCTTTGCATGGAGTTTTAGGAGTTTTATGGGCTTTGGGGAGGTTCAAATCCCCTCTTTTTGTAAAGGGATCAAGCTGATTTTGAATATTTTGAGCTCCTCCCATGGTTTATGGACCATGGTATTGTAAGAAATAAAGTTATATAAGGAAATAAATTAGTGAGTCAAGATATAGGTGATATCTAAGAGATAGAACCATCATTGAATTATCTGTGTTTTAGTCTGTATGGCTCTTCATAGAAGGCTCCACACCATGTGTGCATAGAGGCCTTGGTCTGCAGTTGTATTCGCAGACCACCCGCAACTGTGTGTGAGGGTTGAAGAAGGATTGTATTGGAAATATACATTATTAATAAAGAGAAAGAATATTCTGAAGTACTTTTGTGTATTTGTGCAATTTGTATATGCTTTATCTTTGATGTTGTTTTATGTATTGTGAAGTCATGTTTGATTGTTTATGTATAGAGAAGTTTGTATGCTATTTATACGTGTCGTATTGGGTTGATTATTGCATAATAATGATAAAGGCGCAATGCACGGTACTAATAAGTGATGAATGGGGCATAAACTATAAAATTAGGTAATTACATATGTGCAGTTCAAGAAGGCATAAGGAAGAAGAATAATAGTAAATTCATGTCCTAATATCCCTTTGGGCGCAGAAACCTGGTTCTATCATCCCCCAATGTTGTCCCACAATTTTAATTCTTTCTTCAAGATCAATACCATAGGAATGTATGTCTTCTACATGGCACATTTGCACCCTCCTTCTGATTTCATCCACAACTCAGTTTTCTTTTCCTTTATTGTATTTTATTTGGAAGTAAAATTCAATAGTTGTAGCAATCCATATAGCTTGCTTGGAATTTAATTTAGGCTTATCAAATAAATACTTCATCCCTCCATGATGAATCATTAAAATAAATTTCCTTCCAAGGAGATAATGTCTCCACATCTTCAATGCATGAATGATGACTACCAAATCTAAATCATGAGTCATGTAATTTGGTTAATGCTCATTTAGTTCTTTGGATTTATAACACACTACTTGGCCTTCTAGCATTAAGACCCCACCAAGTACTTCATTGTAGGAAACCTTGCATACCACAAAATCCTTGTATGGATTTTTTATTCTTAACACTAGTGCATGGGTAAGTAAATATTTAAGTTTCTCAAAGCTTGCAACACATTCATTTATCCATTCAAATTTCTTTCCCTTCTTTTGCAATGTTGTAATTGGGTAGACAATCTTGGAGAAGTCCTTTATGAACCTCCAGTGGTAAATTTCCAACCCCATGAATGATCTAATTTCAATCACATTATTTGGTGTTGGCCACTTCATGATGGACTTAATATTTTCTGGATCAACAACCACTCCCTCATTTGAAACAATGTGTCACAAATAATGTGTGACTGAAATAATTCACACTTGCTAAAATTTTCATAGAGAGTGTGTTCTCTTAATAATTGTAACACTAAAGCTAGGTGTTCTTCATGCTTCTCCTTGGTATTTGAATAAACCAATATATCATGAAAAAATAGCATTACAAACTTTTCCATGTAAGGGTGTAACACATTTTTAATCAAGCACATAAAAGAAACAGGTGCATTGGTAAGCCCAAAGGGAACTACCAAAAATTCTTAATTCCCACACTTTATCTGAAATTCTATCTTATAAATGTCCTCAAATTTAATTCGTACTTGGTTTTGGCATTATGATGCATGTGTTGTCCTTGATGGAAACCCACTTGTAAAAGAACGAGTATATGGTAACTGGATGAGTTCAAAAATTCAGTTCAGAGGCAAAAAGGTGATGGAACAAAATGATAGAATGTTGAGACAGAGGTTTGCAGATCAGAATCATAAGATGGATAAAGATAAATATTTGAAGGTCTATATGTGATTTCGTCAAGGCAAAGTCATGTATACACGCTGGTACAAAGAAGAAAAGTTGTGTATGTGTTGGCGCACTAATTTAACAATACCAGGGGTCTTTACCATGGTATTAGCCCACAATATTGAGCGTAGTAATGGTTATTTGATCCCATCCAAGAATACCATCGGCACTTGTATGGTTTTGGATCATGGTATTGGTCAAGGCTCTAACTATATAAGGAGGAGAAGATCAAAGTACAAAGTTGTGCATGTGAATGGGTTTTTTATGAATACTTCAATCTAAAGTATATTTGTATGGTATGGGCTATAGTTGATTGGTATATCTGAAATAATGATGCATCGATAAATACAATGATTGATCAGGATCATTAGACCTGAAATGACTATGTATTTTCATGATCTATTTATGAGTTGTTTAGATATATGGTAGGGCACATGTTTGTTGTAGTGAAGGTTATGATATAAGTATGTTTGAAGTTATGAAGTGTTGCGCAGCCATGAATTAGTTGCAGATCTGTACGCAAGTTCGACACATGGAAAGCGTGTATCCACGCGGGTTTTGTTCTGCAGAATCGCGTACATACTCTGAAGTATATTAATATTTGTACGCATATTGAGTTCTGGACAAGCACGTACATGCATGGAAAAGCCTTATGGAAGGCACATATGCAAGTCAAGGTTTTTTCTTAAGAATATGTTTTATTAATGTTGTTGTGTTTCTGCTGTCTGAAAATGAAGTCTTCATATAGATTTGGATTGTTTGATTATTTTTAATGATGTTATTTGATTGTGAATAGATATTAGTGATTGGTTTGTTGATTGGTGATTCAGTGATTGGTTGAAAATATTCTTGATGCTTCTAGCTATATAAGGGTTCAGAGATTTGTAAACGAAATGACTCTGTTCAATTATGTGATTGATTTAGAGTAACCGTTTTAGAACTTAGTATATTGAGATCTATACGCGGGTTTCTATACAGACAAGCACATATACACGCATGTTGCCTTAAGTGAAGTGGCATATATCTTTTAGTTTATGAATGATCAGGATTCCATTTGTTTCATTTTGTTGATGTAGTATTCTGAATTCAATTATGTGTTCTGGTTACGGTGATCTCACTATTTTGTTTGAATTAATTTGGTGAATGGTTAAGTGATTGTTTACTTCAGTGGTTGGTTCAGTATTCAAGTGATTGGTTATTGTTTGGTTCAGTGGTTTTTTTCAAGAATTGGATGAATTTTTTGGGTATAGTAATTAGTTTTAGTTTCGATATTTGGCTTATATGATGTTAAAGGGTTCAACAAGGATTATGTGTTGAAAATTTGTCTACAAGTTGTATTAAAGCAGGTGGATCCAGTGTGAAAATTATGAAACATGGTCTGACATAGTGGTGTTGAGGGTTGGAGCCTTCAGTGAGGGGGTCATAGCTCCCTTCCAATGGTTGTTGGAAAACGAGATCAGGGGGTTGTAGCTCCCTTCCAATGGATACTAGTAAACAAGATCAGGGGGTTGAAGGTCCCTTCCAGTAGCAGTTGGAGAACGAGTGAAGGTTTCAACCTTCTGCAAGTGGGTGCCTGCGTGCTGGTATGTTTATGCATCGGTACAATATTGTAAGAATTTTTCTATATAATAAATACTAAATACAAAGACAACAACAATGGTGGTTTTCTCCCACATTGGATTTCAACCTTAAATCCTGGTGTTCATGTGTGTTGATTATGTGTGATGATATATTCTATTCTTACTGCACATGTTTACTGATTACTAAATTTCTGATGAATCAATGATGCACTGGTCTAAGTAAAGTTGTTGAAGTTTTATCTAAATTATAAGTTCATTGGCCATACACTAGTTTCCTTAATGAAATTTGCATACATACGCTAGTTGGAAAAAGTAAAGTCACATATAGAATTAAATAAAGAAAAGTAAAAGTTTGTGTGAGTTTTAAATGTCGATTCACCCCCCTCCCCCCTTCTCAGTATTTTTCCCAACAATTGGTATCAGAACAAGTCCTTTTGAAGAAGCTTGATCGCTCGAAGGAGATTTGTCATAATGGGAAAGAAGAAAAAGAAGAACACTACTCAAAGGAAGAAGGCAACTCGAAAAAAGTGTTCAAAAATAAATGAAGAAGATAAAACAGGTACTGATTGTTGTTCTTGTGATCCACTTCCTTGTTCATGCAATATTGAAGATTTTGAATATGAAAGTGAAAGTAATGTTATGGATCTAGAAGCAAAAATTTATAAACTAAAAAATGAAGTTGAAGATCAAAAAATTCTATTTAATGAAAGAGAATATATCTACAAATATGTGATTACTAGATTGAATAATCAGTTACAAGAAATAAATGCAATTGAGAAGATGAACAAAGAATAGATGGACTAGTTTCAAAGGATGCAGGATGAAGTAACCAATCAGAGTGAAGGAATTGAAGTAGAAATCATCTCTCTCAAATCATATCTGGAAAAATAAAATAAGAGGAATGAAGAAATTCTTCAAAAATTTTAAGAACAAGAAAATGGGTTGAAAGAAGAGATTCTAAAATTAAATGAGCAAGTATAAGAAGGAAGAAGGGTCGAATAAGGTATCAAAAAGAAGTGCCAAAATTGGAGGTTGAGGTAAACATTTTAAAATATAATTAGAAGAAAAGGATAAACATTTGAGATTTCAAGATAGTACTAAGATTATGGATAATATTCTTTGTATTCAAAGGTCTCCTTCCATTAAATTTGGTCTTGGTTTTCATGAAACTGTTAAAGGAGAATCTAGTTCACAAGACAATGCAAAATATTCAAAGGATATCAATGAAAAACTTGAAGTGTTTAAAGAGACAAAAGGTCAACCGAAAATCATGAATTCTCAAAGGAAATCATTCACTCCTAACTATATAAGTATCAATCGATTCTCTCCTTTGATCAATAATGTTGAATGTTTTATATGTCATAATTATGGATGTGTTGCATCCAATTGCAAAAGAAAAAAATTTCGGTCACAGACAAATAGACACTATACAGAAAGACCATCAGCCCCTAGGTACTCAAGTTTATTTAAGGGGTATTGTTTTTCATGCAACATTTTTGGTCATAAATTTGTTGACTGTAATAGAAGGAAAACATACTATGATTCCTCTGCTCCCTTTTCTGGTCACATAAGATGTTATACTTGTACCAATTTTGGGAATGTAGAAAAATAATGCAGGAATAGATCGATGAATCACCAAAGAAAACATGAAAGACAAATTTATGATATCATAAGACCTAAGAAATATGAATCCACCAATGCTCCTATTAACAAGCAGAAAGAAGAAGAGATAAGATGTGGTCTTGCCAATCTATGCATTTAAAAATGAGGATGAATGGTACATCGACAGCGGATGTTCTCATCACATGACTAGTGATAAGAGTAAGATGGAGTCTCTCAAGATAAATTAGGATGTGATTTTATTCTTTCAAATGATGCTCCAACAAATTTTTTTTTAAAGATAGCGCCATAATTAACAAAAATAGAAAGGAAGTTGATACCTTATTAGTTAAAGGTCTAAAACAAAACATATTGAGTGTAGGAAAAATGGAAGATAAAGGAAATGTAATTTTGTTCACATCAACCAAATGAAAGGTCATGGATGAGGAAACTGGAAAGGTCATATCAAGGGGATACATAAACACTGATAAATTATGTGTTTAAAGATCTGAACTCTCGCAGATACAAGGAGGATTCAAACTCAAACTAAATGAAGACAATGCCCATTGCAGTCCATCATTCTTGAAAGAATATTGTTAGCAATGACTGCAATATATGAATGTTGGTTTGTTAATATTAGTTTTGTATATTTCTGACAGTGCATCTGATTTGTCAACAAAAGATAGGTACAGACTGTACAAGCTCAGGGGGAGATGAAGCTGTGAAATTTTCATTATTTCACTTTCTATATGCGGGTTACATGAACTAAAGTTGTGTATATATGCGCGTTCCTTTGCATATGGTCGTGTATGTTTTTCTTTGATAGAAAAATAGTGGGATAGACTCAAGGAAAAACTTTGATATGCTTCTGACAGTTATGATTTGATATCCTTGGACTGATGATGGGTATAGTCTTCTGATATGGTTTTTGAGTTATGTTTTCCTCTTTGATATTTATCTGCTTGATGAATATGCTTTAATGAATGAGTTGTTGAAAATATTCAGGTAGCACAAGTTTAGGGGGAGCATTATCCTTGAAGAGTATAATTCATTGTTGGCATTATGTGTTTCATGGTTGCTGAATTGTGTTCGAGGATCTCTCTCTTTTGAGGATCTTTGGTATTGGTTATAAAAGTCGTATCTGTAAATTGACGTAAAGGACATGTTGAGACCTATGACATATTAATGGTCATATTAATTCATGTATGGACTTTGAAGTCATCCCACTTGGTTGGGTGGTTGTGTCAAATATGTAATCCCTCTTGGTTGGGTGATTGATGTAAGTATGAGTTCTTGGTGATAGGAAAGGCCATACTCAGTTGAGTTATAGATTCAATGAAAATCTATCTGAAGATTCAGCATGTGGTCAGGGGGAGTGCTTCAGCATTGGTCTGCCCTTTGGCCTTGATGTCAACGGGGGAGTGTATCTTGGTGTTTGAATAATGATTATGTTGATGTGTCTAATAGGTATCTACAGGTTGTGGTGATAAAAAACAAACATGGTTTCCATCAAGTCCAAAGGCGGAGATTGTTGGCATTATGATGCATGTGTTGTCCTTAATGGAAACCCACTTATAAAAGAACAAATATATGGTAACTGCATGAGTTCAAAAATCATTTTGGAGGTGATAAAGTGATGGAACAGATTGACAGAATGTTGGGACAAATGTTTGCAGATCGGAATCAGAAGATGGATAAAGATAAATATTTGAAGATATGTACGTGAGTTCATTAAGGAAAAGTTGTGTATACACGTGGGTACAAAGAAGAAAAGTCGTGTATGTGCTGGCGTAATAATTTAATAATACTAGGGGTCTTTACCATGGCATTATCCCAAAATATTGACTGTAGTAATGGTTATTGATCCCGTCAAAGAATACCATTGACACTTGTATGGTCTTGGCTCATGGTATTGGTCAAGGCTCTAACTATATACAAAGAGAAGATCAAAATGCAAAGATGTGCATGTGAATGGGTTTTTGATGAATACTCCGATCTGAAATATATTTGTATGGTATGGGCTATAATTGATTGGTAGATCTGAAATAATGATGCACCTATAAATATAATGATGGATCAGGATCATTAGACCTTAAATGACTATGTATTTGTATGATCTATTATGAGTTGTTTAGATTCGTGGTTTGCTACATGTTTATTGCAGTGAAGGTTATGATCTGAGTATCTTTGAATTTCCGAAGTGTTGCGCAGTCATTAATTAGTTGTAGATATGTACACTAGTTTGACACATGGGAAATGCATATCCATGCGACGTATATATTCTGAATTATATTAAGACATGTACGTGTGTTGGGTTCTGGATAAGCATGTACATACGCAGAAAAGGATTATGGAAGGCATGTATGCAAGTCAGGGCTTTTGATAAAGAATATGTTTGATCAGTATTGATGTGTTTATGTTGCTTTTCAATGAATTCTTCATATAGATATGGGTTATTTGATTATTGTTAATGTTTCTAGTTGATTGTGAATAGAGATCAGTGATTGGTTGGTTGATTAGTGATTCAATGATTGGTTGAAAATATTCTTGATGCTACTAACTGTATGAGGGTTTAGAGATATGTAAGTGAAATGACTCTATTCAATTATGTGATTGATTTATAGTAATCATTTTAGAACTTAGTATATTGAGATATGTATGAAGGTTTCTCTACAAACAAGCGCATATACACATAGGTTGCCTTAAGTGAAGTGGTGTATATCTTTTGGTTTATGAATGATCAAGGTTACATTTGATTCAGTTTTTTGATGTAGTATTATGAATTTAGTTATGTGTTTTGGTTACAGTGATCTCACTGTTCTGTTTGAATTAAGTTGGTGATTGGTTATGTGGCTGTTTACTTCAATGGTTGGTTCAGTATTCGAGTGATTGGTGATTGTTTGGTTCAGTGGTTTTTTTAAGAATTGGATTAATGTTTTGGTTATAGCAATTAGTTTCATTTTCGATATTTGGTGTTGGAAATACTGAGAGGGGGGGGAGGGTGAATCAGTATTCCTTTCAATTAGAGAATTAGTTAATCTTCAATTATTATCAGTGTTTGTACAATGATAGCAGCAAACATGAGGAACACAAATGCACACATTTTTTAAGGTGGAAACCCACTCTCGGACAAAAACCATCTAATGATTTTCTAATAAATCTTTAATATTCAACTCCAATTGAAAATAAAGCTCCAACTTCCTAGAATATAGAAAAGCACTCTTCTCCAGCTCCCACTGGATGGATGCTCCAACGCCCGAGATTTTTCAGTATTTAACTGAACGGATGCCCCAACACCCAATGAGCTACAACTCACCCTAGCACCACCCTACCACCCTATAAAAGAATAAAAAAAAGAAGAATGGACTCTCGTACTAGGGAAAATGGTCCACTTTACAATGATATAGAATGATGCAGAAAAAGAAGATATACTAGACCATAACCCCAAATTTTACACAACCACCTAATGATGATCCTAGACCTCCCACCATTGCCTCTTCAACCCTTGGCAGATAGACACTAGTACAATTTTTACAATAATGTATTTACAATGACTTAGTACAAAGATACCTTTACAATGATTGTATGCAGTGCTGCCCACTTGAAGACTTCATATGATGAAATTTTTACTGTTGTTATGCACCTTAGTTGTTGCTCTTGTCATGCTACCCTCTGCTGCACCTTTCTTTGCTTTTCTTTCACAGAAAGTCTCGTCCTTTGCAACCCTTGACAACACATGATCTAGCTTTTTCTTGCCTTCTAGGAGCTCGATATTGAATCTGGTGTATCTCTATTATTTCAGATCCCCAATATCTAATTTTTGGTCCTCTAGTAGTCCTTTGAGTCTTCTTTTCAATGCCACGGGTATGACCCAATTTGGATTCTTCAAGAGAGAGTTATACCCAATCTCTCACAATGCCCTAATTATGGACTATTTCAGCAGAGCTCACTTGTACGGCATGCCATGTGTCACTGTTACTTCATTTGGCTCTAAAATTGATAGTGAAAAAATCACAGACTATGCAATATCTGCACATTTTTACGGAATTCCAATCCGATACTCAGAGAGAGAGTTATGACAAATTTACCAAGGTCACTTCTTTGAGATGAATTTCAGGAACCTGCAAAAACCTTGACATCCACAGATCATATCTCCAAAAATGTTGCGCACCTTGATCTGAAATTTTTACAGCAGCTTCCTCAGGATTTCAGCTTCGCCTCATAAATATTTCAACTTCTGAACCTTCGTAGAAACAAATTTAGAGTGAAAATTCCACGATGACCTGTTTCAGATGGCGAAATCCTTTACCTAAGGAGGACATGAAGATCACAATTTATATAAATGCTTAAGTTAAGAGGGGCTTCAACAAGTGAACGTGGGAGGGATTTTAGGAGCTTAAAAAATATTAATTATGACTTTTCAATGACCCATGCCCCAACCCCATGGGGTTTTAGCCCACTAACTGGGGGTACAAACTTCAAACATGAATATCTCTCAAATCGTGAAGGATTACATGGCGTGCCATATATCAACGGAAACATCTCGACAAGTAGAAACCATAAAAATCATTATTGACCCAGAATATATTAATTTGGTAGGTAAAAATTCCCATTCAATATTGGGTTAGCCCCTGGTGCTGCTTGGGTTGACATCAATGACAATCGTTGATCAACAATCTCCCCCTTTGGCATTGATGGAAACACAAGTACTCCCCCTGTGATCATGACACCTCTTCCTACAACATTCTCTCCCCCTTTGACATCAATGGCAAAGGGTAAATCCCCTTGAAACACAACCATCCTGCAGACGTGTACACACTTCCACTCCCCCTGACACACAACCGTTCTGCAGACCTGTAATCTACTTCCACTCACCCTTTATATTCTAAAAAAGGAAAATCTAATGAGAACTTGGGAGAATCCCAAGCTTCTGGCAAAGATATTCCAATGCTGGCGAATATTTAATATGTGATTCTTTTGGTGCTGCTTGGAATCTTTCTACTTGTCCAACTGCTTGCATAACATCTGGTCGGGAGGTTGTTACATATAGAAGACTACTAATCATAGATCTGTACAACCTTTGATCCGCATCCTTAGATGAGTCGTCTATGCTCAATTTGCAACCTGTTACCATTGGAGTAAGGATGGTTTTGCAATATTCCATTTTAAATTTCTTGAGCATTTCCTTGATGTACTTGGCTTGACATATAAATATTCCTTTCTCCTGCTGAGATATTTGAAGCCCTAAGAAGTTTGTCAGCTCACCAAGTAAAGACATCTCGAAATCACTTTGCACCTTTGTAGTAAACTTCTTACTTAGTCGATCATCATTGCTACCAATTATTGTATCATCCTCTTTAGCTATTATACATGCTTTAGTTGTTTCATCCAGAACATATATGTCGTTTGGAGCTCAACTTGTTGTAGCCGCAATTTCACCATACACGCCTTTCCTGATTTCACATTTCGTGGAGTTGAATAGTATTATGTGTCCTTGATCACACATTTGTCCAACACTGAGCAGATTGTGATTCATGCTTTCAACCAATAGAACATTCTTGGCTAGAGAATCTTTGCTTCCGAGAGTGACAGTACCTAACCCTATAACATTTGAAGATCCATCATTTCCAAAGGACACGGTTCCATTCTTCTTCTCTTTCAGAGATACAAATTTATTTCTATCTCCAGTCATATGCGTTGAGCAACCGCTATCAACATACCACACATCTTTGTTCTTTTGAGTCTTGAAAGCGAGAGAAAAATTATCATTCCTCTTCTTCTTCCATGTTCGTTCGTTCTGTGGCTTCGAAGATTTTTCTGGAGGATTTTCAAGTCTGCAGTCTTTGGCTATGTGTCCAAAGTTTTGACATTTGTAACATTCAATATTATTTCTTAAATGTTAAAATCTATTGATGTTTCGTTGAGCCTTGGGAGGTTCATATTTGACAGATCTCCTAGAATTGTATTCGTTCCTAGGGTACATGCGACATTCTACAGCCTTATGACCAAATTTTCCACATGAGTAACAGTAGCCATAAAAAATATGTTGGTACCTGGATGGAAATTTTCGTCGAGGAAATGTCTTCCAAGGTTGTTCTTGTGAATCTTGTCCAATGAAGTCTACATGCATGTCAGATCTCATAGGTTCATTGTATTTTGTTGTAGAAGGTCCTGCTTCTTCTTCTTTGTAATCGATGCCAGTTTTTTCGTTGTAAGATTGTTGATTGTTGATGATTTCTTCCAATGCCCTTGAGCTGTTGGCATAGTTTTGGATAGTTTTTCCTTTCTTCACTTCCTCATGCAGCGAGACTACTTCAGCTTCTAATTCTTCCCTTTCTTGGTTGCTTTCTTCCAACTTATTTTGAAGTGACTCTTCAATGCATTTGTGTTCTTCAACTTCAATTTTGAGACCTTGAACTTGTTCTTCAAGAGTATTGGAACGGGTCTTCTCCTCCTTAAGATCTTTTATAAGATTGATTGCTTCCTCATAAAATTCTTCTATGGTCCATCCTTCTCCTTCATTGTTTGATACCTCTTGTTTATTGTGCTTGGCCATAAACAATACTCTCCCATTTGCTTCTTCTTCATTGTCATTGTCTTCATCGGATGATGAGCTATCTTCTTTAGAGAGAAAGTTCCTTTTGGATCCTTGCTTGTTGAATTTCTTAAAGCCTTTCTTTCCTTTTGAGTTGCCATTACTTTTGTTTGGACATTTTGTTGCAAAATTCCCAACCTCATTACAGCTGAAACATATCAATGGAAGTTTACCTTTGAATTTTCCCTTACCAATTTTTAGTTTTCTCGTGAAGTAAGCATATTCTTCATCTAAAAGACCTTCTTCATCATCTCCCTTTTCTTCACACTTGCAGGTGCATGTCTTTTCAATTGAAGGTTGTTTATCCTTATTGGTTTTCTTAGATGCAACGAACGCAATTTCTAGATGTGAAGTACCCTCTTCTTCATCAAGTCTCATTTCATATGCTATGAGAACTCCATGTAATTCCTCTTTGCTGAGTTTGTCCAGATTTGCACTGTATTCTAAGACCGATACCTTTGGGTTGAATCTCCCTGGTAACGTTCTAATAATCTTCCGTATAATAGTCTTCTCATCAACTAGCTCTCCTAATCCTTCCAGAGTATTGGTTATTTCATCAACGTATTGGAAGTATGCAACAATGTTGCAATCTTCTTTCATTCTGAGTTGCTCAAATTTTTCTCTATAGATTTGAAGCTTTGCTTCTTTGACATTTGATTCACCTGCATATATATTCTCAAGCTTGTCCCATAAATTTTTGGCAATTTTACAACCCAACACATTATGATAAGCAAATTCAATAAGTCCACTGATAATAATATTCTTTTCTTTTGCATAATTTACCAAATTATTCTTACCTTGTTCATCCGTAGTTGATGTAAATCCATTTTGAACAGTGTCCCATACTTCGTAACCTTGCGCCAAGAGATAGACCTCCATTCTTCCTTTCCAGAGTGCATAATTATTTTCATTGAATAGAGGTACACCATTCTTGGTATGCTCCATGACCTCCTTCCAGCTATTAAACTGCTATTGAAGGAACCAAGCTCTGATACCAATTGTTGGAAATACTGAGAGGGGGGGTGAATCAGTATTCCTTTCAATTAGAGCATTAGTTAATCTTCAATTATTATCAGTGTTTGTACAATGATAGAAGCAAACAAGAGGAACACAAATGCACACAATTTTTAAGGTGGAAACCCACTCTAGGACAAAAACCACCTAATGAATTTCTAATAATTCTTTAATATTCAACTCCAATTGAAAATAAAGCTCCAACTTCCTAGAATCTAGAAAAGCATTCTTCTCCAGCTCCCACTAGATGGATGCTCCAACACCCGAGATTCTTCATTAGTTAACTGAACAGATGCCCCAACACCCAATGAGCTACAACTCACCCTAGCACCACCCTACCACCTTATAAAAGAATAAAAAAAGAAGAATGGACTCCCATACCAGGGAAAATGGTCCACTTTACAATGATATAGAATGATGCAGAAGAAGAAGATATACTAAACCATAACCCCAACTTTGACACAACCACCTAATGATGATCCTAGACCTCCCAACACTGCCTCTTCAACCCTTGGCAGATAGACACTAGTACAATTTTTACAATAATGTATTTACAATGACTTAGTACAAAGATACCTTTACAATGATTGTATGTAGTGTTGCCCACTTGAAGACTTCATATGATGAACTTCTTACTGTTTTTATGCACCTTGGTTGCTGCTCTTGTCGTGCTACCCTCTGCTGCACCTTTCCTTGCTTTTCTTCCGTAGAAAGTCTCGTCCTTTGCAACCCTTGACAATACATGATCTATCTTTTTCTTGCCTTCTAGGAGCTCGATATTGAATCTCATGTATCTATGTTATTTCATATCCTCAATATTTGATTTTAGATCCTCTATTATTCCTCTGAGTCGTCTTTCCAATGCCACAGGTATGACCCAATTTGGATTCTTCAAGGGAGAGTTATACCCAATCTCTCACAATGCCCTAATTATGGACTATTTCAGTAGAGCGCAATTTTACGGCATGACACGTGTCACTGTTTCTTCATTTGGCTCTGAAATTGATAGAGAAAAAATTGCAGACTGTGCACTATCCACCTATTTTTATAGAATTCCAATCTGATACTCAGAGAGAGATTTATGACGAATTTACCAAGGTCACTTATTTGAGATGAATTTCAGGAACCTACAAAAACCCTGACATCCACAGATCATATCTCCAAAAATATTGCGCACCTTGATCTGAAAGTTTTATAGCAGCTTCCTCAAGATTTCTTCTTTTCCTCATAAAAATTTCAGCTTCTAAACCTTCGTAGAAAAAAATTTAGAGTGCAAATTCCACGATGACCTGTTTCAGATGGCGAAATCCTTTACCTAAGGAGGAAATGAAGATCACAATTTATATAAATTCTTAAGTTGAGAGGGGCTTCAACAAGTGAACATGGGAGGGATTTTAGGAGCTTAAAAAATATTAATTATGTCTTTTCAATGACCCATGCCCCAGCCCCATGGGGTTTTAGCCCACTCACTGGGGGTACAAACTTCAAACATGAATATCTCTCAATCCGTGAAGAATTACATGGCGTGCCACATATCAACAGAAACATCTCGACAAGTAGAAACCATAAAAAGCATTATTGACCCAGAATATATTAATTTGGTAGGTCAAAATTCCCATTCAATATTGGGTTAGCCCCTAGTGCTGCTTGGGTTGACATCAATGACAACCGATGATCAACATTTGGCTTATATGATGTTAAAGGGTTTAGCAAGGATTATGCATTGAAAAGTGTCTACAATTTGTATTAAAGCAAGTGGATCTAGTGTAAAAAATTATGAAACGTGGTCTGTTGTCATGTTGAGGGTTGGAGTCTTCAGTGTGGGGGTCATAGCTCCCTTCCAGTGGTTTCTAGTAAATGAGATCAGGGGGTCGTAGCTCCCTTCTAGTGGATACTGGTAAATGAGATTAGGGGGCTAGAGCTCCCTTCCAGTAGTAGATGGATAACGAGTGAAGGTTGTAGCCTTCTGTAGGTGGGTGCCTGCGTGCTGGTATGAGACCGCGCCAGTACAATATTGTAGGAATTTTTCTATATAATAAATATTTAAGAAAAAGATGACAACAACGGTAGTTTTCTCCCACATTGGGTTTCCACCTTAAATCCTAGTGTTCATGTGTGTTTTTTATGTGTGATGATATATTTTGTTCTTACTGCACATTTATTTTTCTTACTAAATATATTATGAATCAATGATGCACTCGTATAAGTAAAGTTACTAAAGATTTATCTGAATTATAAGTTCACTTCCCATACACTAGTTTCCTTAATGAAAGTTGTGTACATATACTAGTTGGATTAAGTAAAGTCACGTATATAATTCAGTAAAGAAAAGTAAAATTTTGTGAGAATTTTAAATACTGATTCAACCCCACAACACCCCCCCGCACGCACCCCCCCCCCCCTCCCCCCTCTAAGTATTTTTCCCAACACTTTGCGATATAAATATCCTAAATCAATCTTTGAGAAGTCTGTTTCTCCACACAATTGATCAAATAATTCATCAATTCATGGCAAGGGATATTTTTTCTTAATGGCGACCTTGTTGAGCTTCTTGTAATTTATGCATAACCTAAATTTGGCATCCTTCTTCTTTACAAACAAGACTAGTGCTCCCCATGGTGATACACTGAGACTTATATAGCCTTTTTATAACATATCCTTGAGTTGTAGCTTCAGCTCAATCAATTATGGAGTGCTCATTCTATAGGGATCCTTGGATGTTGGTGTTGTCCTTGTTAAGAGTTCAGTAGAAAAATCCACTTCTCTGTGGGGAGGCAAGGCTAGAATATCCTCTGAAAATACATCTTGAAAATTCTTTAAGATAGGTTTATCTAATACATTTTAGTCATCGTCATCCTCAACATTATTGTTAGTTTCAACTTGGTTGTTAATTTGGACAATTAATGTCCACCTCTTTCTGTGACTCCTCTTGGCATGCATGTTTGTAATTAACGTTACTAATATCGATTTTAATCCCCCCTGAACTTTCTTCTTTCTCCATCCAGATCAATGCATTCAATCGAATTCTCAAAGTATTCAATATTGGTTTTGTGGATATCCATCTAGTCCATTCCCAACAATGCATCATATGCATCCAGTGGTAGTATGTTAAATTTTTCACTCATAGGCATGTTGCTTAGCTTAAATGGGCAATATTTCTCCCAATATTCCACTCTCCTATTTATTCTCGTGGCCAATTGAACCAACCATGATTCCTCACATTCCTCTTTGGAAAAATAAAATTGATCAACAATTTCTAGGTTAACATAACTATAATTTGATCATGGATCAATTAAAATAGAGAATGTTTGATCGTAGATCATACCTTCTAATTCAATTATGGATGCCTAGTGAGCATATTATCTATTATCCACTGTTGCATAAATCCTGGGCATGCTCTGAGCCACATCCCTCATGGTCTGGGCTCAATGCGCATTATATAGTTGCAACCCAATGCTCCTTTGTTGGGGTCAATCCCTTTTTTGGTGGTTCTCCCCAGAATTCTAACATTTTAATGAATATCTCCCGTCACCTATAATCTATTCTCCCACAAGCTGATAATGTGGAATTTTTCGGTTGTATTAGATCTTGAATTTGGTCGTCCTTGGTTGGCTGGGGTCACATTTCCTCTCTTACCTATACCTTATGGCCTCCACTCCTTCTTATGCCCCTTTCCTTCGTATTTAAGACTACCTCTTGCCTTAAACTGATTCGTAAACTCCAACTTGCATCTTGACTACTCATAATAGTGCTTTAACTGCCTGATTTCATATTAAAGAATCCATGGATCATTAAACTCAAATTGGTCTTTAAATGACTATGGAAGCCCATTGATATACCTTTGAACTTTTTCTTTCTCTCGCTTGAGATTAGGAATATAACTTAGCAAATCCAAAAATTTGGTGGTGTATTCCTCATTTGACATTTTCCCCATCTTGAGTTCATAGAAATCCTTATCCTTGTTGTCAAATTACTTGGACAATAAGTATTTGTCCGTGAAATATCCCTCGAATTATTTCTAAGATAACTCCTCTTCTCTTATATTTTTCACATTCTTCAAAACCTCCCATCAAATGTCAACTTTACCCCTTGAGCTAAAGGTAGCCACCTTTTCCTTCATGTTCTTAGAGTTGTTGTGGGATTTGAATAACTTCTTCATTCCAAGTGGCCATGCTTCAACATCTTTTGCCTTCATTACCTCACCATAAAATGTAGGAGGTTTGGACTTTTAAAATTCCTCCAATATATTCTCCCTTTCCCTCCTTCTCTTATGATGATGATGATACCTTCTGTGAGTATTTATGAATTGTTGGCCATGGGGTCTTATCATTTTCTATGGAGTAATCAATAGAGAACATCCCCTTATTGTGTCTTCACTAGTTATCTGATGCATTTTCTTGGATATACTTCCATCTACTCCATCAATCCTTTCTTCATGTCTTCATTGTGTTGATGATCTCTTCCTGACCCTATGGCTAGCTCTCAACTCATGCTTCCTTTGTCTTTGTTGGCTTGAGAGGCTTTGCAATATTATTTCATTTACCTTATACTGCCTCTCTTGTTCCCTGAACAACCTCTCATTATCGGCTCTTCCACTCATTATTTCATCCTTTATACTCCTCAAGGTTTCCCTCTAATCAAGAGATCATCCTCAACAAATTATTTCTCTTCATGTCCATGATGTAACCTTTCAATGCTATATTGCACCATTATGTTGTTCAATCCTTTCTCTTTTACTATCCCTTAATGTATCCTTAATGTTTTTTCATACATACACATAACCATTAGATTAAAAAAATAATAAATTAAATAATTCATTAAAGTATATGTATCAACTTAAATATATCTACTAAACTTTTAAAAACATTTCTACTAATTAATTAATTAGGGTTTCATTTGTCAACCTAATTAAGATTTATATTTAAAAATAAAATAAAATTAATTAAATTAAGCAATTTAAATAATAGATTATTGTATTATATAGGTTATTTTTAACATAATCTATAATAATAATAATAATAATAATAATAATAATAATAATAATAATAATAATAATAAATAATAATAATAATAATAATAAACAAATAAATAAATAAGCAAATTAATTAATTAAATATTTCAATGTGGTCTCTCATCAAAAAGCCGACCTTTCATTAACTCCTCATCATCCACTATATATACCTCTATTATTTTGCCCTATTTTCTCTTATTTTCAAAGAAATTTGGACGTCTACCCCTGATGATGGACTCACTTTGACAGTCCGAAACGTTGGGTGATTACAAAACTCAGTAACAGGCTATTCCTCTCTTCTATAAAATAATAAATGCATAATATAAATCATCACCTTGGCTCGTTATTGCAAGTATACCAACGCAAGGTTAGCTGAAACATTACACCTCATGTTAGCACAACCATAATAAAAAATCATGTCAAAATTAATATTGACATGCTATATGCATATATCACACAAATCATCAATCAACATGACATCTGGGTTTTAACACCTATCACGTTTTTTAATAGCCATATATTGTTTCCAAAGGTCCAATGTTGAAACCTTTGCTCTAATATCACTCTCTAACATACCCCCTACCATCCCATTACCCATACGAGGTTTAGAACGAGGTGTTGGTATCATTTTTATGACCTCAAAAGTCCTGTTATGGAAATGGGGTCTACAAATTTCTTCATTTTTCAAATTATTTGAAATGTAAAATGAACATTTCCATTGTGTTCATCTAGTTGAGAGGTTTATGATGATATATATTTTTTCCTCAATCTGTCTTCCAAATTTAAAGGTATGAGGGTCAAATCGCGAAGTTGGGAAACAGTTTTTGGTGGATGGTTAGAATTCGGGAGAAATTTTTAATTTCTCGGCCGAGAAAAAAGTCAACTAAATTTCTCGGCCGATAGTTTTCAAAACTCTCGTCCGAGAGATTTTAAATATTTCGGACGAGAGTTTGGTCGGGTTTAACATGAGTTAAAATTCTCTCGGACGAGAGTTATGCATTTTCTCATCCGAGAGTTGTGGTCACAAAACTCTCGGGAAAACTTTTCGGACGAGAGTTGGAAAAACTCTCGGACGAGAGTTTTTAAACTCTCGTCCGAGAGTTTTTCCAACTCTCGTCCGAGAGTTGAACTTTTCGGACGAGAGTTGGAGAAACTCTCGGACGAGAGTTGGAAAAACTCTCGTCCGAGAGTTTTTGAACTCCAATATATTTTTTTAATAATTCATTGTTAAAACTTAAATAAATAAATTATATCTATATATATATATAATAAATATATACCAATTTAGGATTTAAGATTTATTTTTTATTTTTTATTTTTAATGTAATGTTTTGATCGGTTTTAAATCTCTTTTAATGTTCTTAAAATGAATTTACTATGAAAACATTTGATGATATTTGGACACAATATGCTTAAATTACAACCCAATACCAAAAAATATGGTTAATGTTTAAGAGACAAGTTGAAATACTCACTTTATATTAAAAATGACATTCAAAATAGAAATCTCCACTTGCTAAGTGAGAGTTGGATGGAGTTTCTATCTCTATCGGATTGTCTGAAGACCAGGGCCATGTCATCCCACAGAGAGAAAGTCGTGGGACAGGTGTTGAGGATGTGATTGAGAGTTTCTGGACCATTCTCGTAGAGCATACATCGTGAAGGGCCTACGAAGCCTCGTTTCTGCAGATTTTCCCATGTGAGTGCCTTGTTATGCAAGACCAGCCAGGAGAATAGTGTGATTTTTGGCCATGTTCCTCTGTTCCAAAAGGCTTGCCATTTGTGATCTGGTTGCGGATCCGAGGAGGCAGCCAAGATCTGATATGCTTCTTTGAGGTTGAACGTTCCTTTGGGATTTCTTCCCCATCTCAAGATGTCCTCTTTATTAGACTTTAGGATTCTTCTTTTGTCCAAGTCTTGTAGAAGATGGTCTACATTCATTAGGCCTGCTTGGGTATGCCATTCTTCTCTGGATAACCATTTTTTCCATGTGGTTGCCTCGCTCACAGGTTGCCAGTAGTCTGCTACCGTAACCTTGCCTTCCTCATACATAGCTCTTTTAAGAGTGTTCCAGTCTGGGTGTGCCAAGGGTGGGAGCTGCTGCCAGGCATCTTCCCAGAATAGGGCAGTGCTGCCTTGGTGCACTTCCCAAAAGCTATGCTGCTGAATAATATGTCGATTTTCCCATGCTTTATTCTAGATGGGGGATCCTTGAGTGGTGCCTATAAGCCTGATGAGGTCTTTGTCCCTGATTTTATTTGTATACTTCACTTTCCACAAGGTGCCCCAGAGGGAGTTAGGATTTTCTACCCATCTCCACCAGATTTTTGCTGCTACGACCTTGCTTAATATCTTGGGGTCTCTTAGGCCCAAACCTCCCTCCATTTTTGGTTTGCAGATGTATGTCCACTTGAGGAGGGCCCATTTGGATTCCTTAGAGGCTTCATTCCAGATAAAGGATCGTTGGATGCTTCAGATGGATTTATAAACCGCCTTAGGGGCTGCAAGTGCTGAAAACATATATGCTGGCATGGTTTGAAGGACGGACTTGACCAATATCAGTCTGCTGGCCATGTTTAAGTCCCGTTGGGTCCATTTTCTTAACCTGGCTCTCATTTTGTTGAGGAGGGCTTCCCAGTTGGCCGATTTGTAGGCACATTCCGAGAGTGGTATACCAAGGTATTTAGTTGGAAGGGAGTTCTTTTGAATATTCAGAATTCTGTTGAGATTTCTCTGCACAGGAATGGATGTGTTGAAGAAAAATAGTTTGGATTTTGTGAGATTGATTTCCATACCTGAGGCCTCCGAGAAAGTCTTTAGCACTTTGCTGATGGTTCGAACTTCCTGCACTGTGGGGGCGCCCATGAGCATTGTATCATCTACGAATTGCTGATGTGTTACTGTGGGTCCTTGGTGTACCGGTTTGATGCCTTTGAGTTGATTCTGCTGTTTTGCCTTGGCTAAGGATCTTCCTAGCCCTTCTGCCATAATGACAAAGAGAAACGGAGACAGGGGATCTCCTTGCCTTATACCTCTAGACGGAATGAAGGGTTGAAGGGGTCCTCCATTCAGTAGCATTGAAAAGAAAGCACCTGAGACCAGCTCCATTATCCAATTTGTCCATTGCTGACTAAATCCAAAAGCCTGGAGGATTGCTCTCATATAGTGCCAGCTGATTTTATCAAAGGCCTTTGAAAGGTCAAGCTGGATAAGCATACCTGGAGTCCTTTTTGTTTTGAGAGAATGCAACACTTCCTAAGTGAGGATTATGCTATCAGTGATCTGCCTACCTTCAACGTAGCCAGTTTGTTCCTGAGAAATGATTGAGGGGAAGACAGATTTAAGTCTGCTAGCCATCAGTTTGGAAAGGATTTTGTAAAGGACATTACAAAGGGCTATGGGACGAAACTTGTCGGGGGAGTCAGCCTGGTCTGATTTGGGAATTAAGGTGAGGAATGTGGCATTGAGGGCAGGCAAAACTTTCTTGGTTCTGTGAAAGTTCCTTACTAGGTTGAGAAGGTCAGCCTTAATAATGGGCCAGCAAGCTTTAAAGAATTCGATTGTAAAGTTGTCTGGTCTGGGAGCCTTGTTCAAGGCCATGTTGAAGATTGTTTCTTCAATCTCCTGCTCAGTGAATTCTCTTAGAAGGAGGGAGTTTTTCTCCTCTGTAACTAAGTTGGGAATGGCAGCGATAATTTCATTGATGGCTTGGGTTCTATCTTGAATGGGATCGCTGAGAAGAGAAGTGAAAAAAGAGTTGAGTTCAGATCCTATATGCTCCCTTGTATAAACTTGATCTCCATCAACTTTTTTGAGGGAGAGGATGCGATTATGTGCTCTATGTTGGATGGTTGACTTATGGAAGAAACTAGTGTTGCGTTCTCCCTGTTTTAACCATTGCACCCTCGACTTCTGCCTCCACAGCAGCTCTTCTTGTTTTAACCGTTCTTCCCATTGCCTTTGCAGATTTGATTCTTGAGCTATTCTTTCATCATTGGGCCCTTCTTTGATCAAAGATTGTTGGAGGTTCGCCATTTTTTCCTCGAGTTCTTTCTTGGCTTGAAATATGTCGCCAAAGGTGTTTTTGTTCCAGCGTTTGAGGTTGATTTTTATTGTTTTGAGCTTCTTCTGGAATATGTACATGATATTGTCGCTCCTTATGGTGGCTTGAGTCCACCAGCGTTGTATGTTTTGCATGAATGATGGGTGCTCTGTCCAGAAGGCTTCAAATCTGAATTGTCTGTTGTGGGGCTTATCTAAATTGGTGAAGTGAATCTGCACTGGCCAGTGATCAGATCCTCTGATAGGCAGAATGTTGGCCTCCATGTCGATATTTTGCAGCAGAATTGATTCTGACATGAGGAACCTATCGAGCCTTGATGCTATCTGCCTGTTTCCTCCTTGCTTATTATTCTAGGTATGCAGACCATTGACTGTGGGGATGTCAATGAGTTTGGATTCAATAATAAAGGTGTTGAATGCTTCCGAGTCCTTATCCAATCTTCATAAGCCTCCCTTTTTTTTTTGCTAGATTGGTGATCATGTTGTAGTCTCCGCCTCAAATCCAGTGGTTTTCCCCATGGTTTTGTCTGACTTCGTCCAGGTCTAGCAGCATCTTCAGCTTTTCTTGGATTCGTTGGGGTCCATACACGTTGGTGACGCAGATCGATTTCCTTGATTCTGGCATGTTGAAAATGATCGATAACGAGTGCTTGGTGGACAGAGCATTCTACAAGAATAATTTTATTTTGTTCCAGAACGTGAGTAACCCTCCTGCTTGCTCGATAGCATCTATGCTTATGCAGTGATGACTGTTGGAAACGAGTTTTTTGAGTGTCTCTATGCCTTTGGGAGAGCATTTGGATTCTTGAAGACGTATGATGTCTGGGTGTAGTGAGAATAAGCGGTTTTTCAAGATCCTTCTTTTGGTGGTGCCGTTGAGCCCCCTGATGTTCCAAGTTTTGATTTTCATTGAGCTACCTTTGGAGTAGATAGGACCAAGGCCCTGATTTTTCCTTCATTGATTAGGCATCTGCTTGGTTCTTGTATTTGGTGTCTTGTGGATTTGCGCCCTCTTTTTCTTCCTGGTCCTTGTGGCTTGTATTGATCCAAATCTAGGTTGGCTTGAATGCCCGTTTGGTTGCTATTTCCCCATTGCCTTTTGGCTGCATTTTGGTTGATGTATTCCAGCTGCAGGTATGCCATTTCTATCTTCTCCAAGTGTTCTTGGGGAATGGCATCAACTCCCAGTTTGGACCATTGCTCATTGACCTTTTGGAGATCTAGATCGCCTAGGATCTCCTCCAGAGGATTGTTTGAAGTGGTTGAGGATGGCTGGTCTGTTTTCATTTCTGTGCATTGAGGGGTTTGCAGTGAGGTGTGGCTGGTATTAATCTGAATGGGAGAGGATTCTAGTTTGTGTTGCGGTGCCTGGGCGTGGATTGAATCTAAGGTTGTGCTTGGGGCGTTTGTTGTAATCAAATATTGACTTAATAATGACGGATCTTGATCATTGGGGGCCTGGGAGACTATAGGGTGCTCCAATGAGTCACGATTGCTCAGAAATTCAAATTTTTTTTGCTGGGTCGAGGCAGTATTGATGGGGGTTGTATTGGTGGAGGGTTTCGGAGGCTTTTTGCCTTTCTCCCCTTTGTTATTTCTTGAGATGGAGGTGAAACCAGGTGTCGACAGGCTTGCACAATGGAATACATTTCTTTGTCATAGGTGGGATACTTGCGAGCTGTCTCAGACAATGTCTCACTGTGATATGCCACTGGATGTCCCTGTTGAGTAAGAACTGCCCCAATAGCATAGTCAGAGGCATCTGTCTCGATCTCAAATGGTTGTTGTAAGTCTGGTAATGTGAGCACTGGGGTAGAACAGAGGCGATTTTTCAATTCTGTGAATGCCTTCTGTTGAGGTTCCGAACAAAAGAATTTTTCTCTCGCTCCTCCCTTGGTGACTTGACTCAAGGGCCAAGTGATATGAGAGAATCCCAACACGAATCTACGGTAGAAATTAGCAAGACCCAGAAATCTGCGAAGCTCTATTATAGTGGTTGGGGCTGGTCAATCCCGAATGACTTGGATCTTGGCTGGATCCACATGCACCCCCATTTCATCAATAATGTATCCCAGATATTGAACCTGGGTCATGCCAAACGTGCACTTCTCCAAATTGGCACACAACTTGTGTTGTCGCAGTGTTTGAAGGACTTGTCGGATGTGGTGAAGGTGCTCTTCCCAAGTCTTGTTGAAGATCAGAATTTCATCCAAGTACACCGCTACAAATGACTTGGTGAATGGCCGCAAGATGTTGTCCATCATCCTCATGAAGGTTGCAGGAGCATTCGTCAACCCGAAAGGCATGACCAGCCATTCAACAAGGCCTTCCTTGGCTTTGAAGGCAGTCTTCCACACATCAGAGGGTTCAATTAGTACCTGGTGATACCCAGACTTCAAGTCGATCTTGCTGAAATATTTTTCACCTTTGAGTTGGTCCAGAAGGTCATCAATCTGTGGGATTAGGTACCTATTCCGGACAGTGATCTTGTTCAGCGCCCCATAGTCAATACAAAGTCTCCACGTCCCATCCTTCTTCTGTACCAACACGATCGGACTCCCACAGGGCGATGAACTTGGTCTGATGTGACCTTTATACAACAGCTCCTGAATCTGCCTCTTGATTTCATCATTCTCCAGAACAGAGCGTCGATAGATCGGTCCATTGGGTAGCGGCGCACCTGGGGTCAGATCAATCGGGTGCTTGACCTAACAGTGCAGAGGAACCCCTGTGGGTGAGGTGAAGATGTCCCCGTACTCCTCCACAACCTCATCCATTTGTTGTTGTCGTGCAGAGGAGCCCTGTCTAGAGGTCGTGGAATTATCTTAAAGCTATTCTTGAGGTGTTTGGATTTGATTTAATATGGATCTATTGGATAATGCCTTTTATTTATTCTCCTAATTACTTTATTCTTCTTAACAGAGTTCCTTCAACTCCCTTTAATGCTACCTGGGGTTTAAGACAAGGGGATCCACTTTTCCCCTTCCTTTTCATTATTGCAGCAGAAGGCCTTGGTTGACATATTAAAAGTAAGATCCAGGGAGGTCAACTTAAAGGCCTTAATCTTTGGGGGGCAGGTTTAAAACTTTCGCACCAACAGTTTGTAGATGACATTATGCTCTTCTGTCAAGCCACTCTAAAAGAATCTAAGGAAATTATGTCCATTCTTAAAGATTTCATGGAAGCCTCTGGAACTCTTATCAATAATGAAAAATAAAATGTGTTTATATTTAATACTAATATTCTCTCCCAAAGATTCCTATTGCCTACCTTGGGATTCAACATCGGATCCTTCCCTATGAAATATTTAGGAATCCCTCTCAATCTAAATTCTCTTCGGGTCTGTGGGTGGAAATATCTCATTAATCACATATAAGCTCGACTTCAAAATTGGGCATTTCAGGTGCTTAATGCTCCGAGTCGAGTTGTTATGTTAAGAACAGTCTAACAAATCCATTCCCATCTATCAACTCTCTGGATTGGAAACGCCTAAAATCTGTTGTAATGATATGGCTAAGACGTTTAAAAACATCCTATGGCAAGGATCTCAACAAGCCTGTAAATGGGCTCTCCTTTCATGGGATAAGCTTACGAAAATAAAAAGGACCGGAGGCTTGGGGTTAAGAGATCCATATTTGCTAAATAAAGTTATGGGAGCTAAGCTCTGGTAAATATGGATACAATGGGGTAGAGATTTGTGGAAAATAATCTCAGAACAGAAGAATGAAATTTCCTTAACTATTGTAAGGAAATTAAAAGTTCAAATGACCCCTAAAGGATCCATTATTTGAAACTTGATAGCACTAAATAGATATCTCATCCGAGAACACAGTTTCTGGGAAATTAGAGGAGGCGACATTTCCCAGTTTTGGGAGGAATCATGACAACAACAGGAGAAAATATTCAGTGAAATTGATTTAGGGGAGATTTTCCTATTCACTAACAGGCCGAATACTAAGACAATAGCACAATTTTTGGATGAAGGGACGAAGCTTCAATGGTGAAAATGGAAGCTAAAAGACCAGTGGAAGAATGCTCCAGAAACTTGTCAATGGGAAAACTATGTGAAATAACTTAAATCTAGAAAACTAACAATAGCAACACGAGAGGATATCCTCAAATGGGGGTATTGCACGAAAGGCATGTTCACAATACAAGAAGGCCATTACATAAAATCAAATAACATTCATAATGTAGTTGTACCACTTTGGAAAAAAAATATGGTCGGAAAAACAATGGCCGAAAATTGAATACTTTTTGTGGCTACTTAGTCATGGAAAGATTCTTACCTAGGATCAGCTGCATAAGAAAGGAATGCATGGCCGACTGACATATACTATGTGTAAGAATAATGTAGAAACATTGGAACACCTATTGAATAACTTCTTTGTCGCTGAGACCTTGTGGAAAAAACTTTCGTCCCTCTTTCAATAAACAGATAGGGACAACAAGAGCCTCAGGCATACAATTGAAGTCTGGAGAAAAGGAGGGTATAAAAGCCTTGTTCTTAACATAGCATGGGGACTCTTTATGGGATTTCTCATATGGGTCGCCTGGAAAGAAAGAAATTGGAGAACATTCAAAGATGAGTATCGACAAATTGAAGAGATATGGAAAGTGGTTCTCGAGAATATCAGAGAAACTGTCCTCACCGAGAAATGGCATGAAGATGACTGGAAAGCTAATGGGCATGAGGATAGGATTTTAGCTATGCTTAACTTGAAACCCCAAATGCTCGCCCCAGCCTCATGGAAACAAAAACCTTTGGGAAGACATTCGCACGATTAATTCTATGCTCTACAATAGGAGGTTATTAATCTTAATTATGATGGGGCCTCTAAAGGTAATTTGGGTCAAGAAGGAGAAAGAGGTATATTTCGTGATTCAAAGGGTTTAGTAAGTAGAATTTATGTGACTAATTTTGGATTCACTACAAATAACGAATCCAAAATCACAGCGGTAAAACAAGGCATTTTGATAGTTGTAAGAGAACAATATCAGAGGACTATAGTAGAGGGGGATTCAGCCATGGTAACAAGTGTTCTGTAGAAGTTGTAGTAGGGGACAGGTTGGGAGAAAATTAGTCGAAGCTGGTGAACAACTCGTCTAATTCAGGAAATAAATGATATTCTTCCAAGCATTGGTTACCTTATCTCATCACATATTCGCAGATCAGGGAATTAAGCAACTGGCTACTTGGAGAACTAGAGTTGTACTCACGGGGGTGTGACAACTGGACATCAACCAAGCCAAAATGGTATAGGTGGAGAAGCTACAATCTCTATAGGAAATTGTTGATAGGGATAACAAGGATACTCGGGATCCCCGATTGGGGTGCCAACTGGTTAATTCGAATGACGAGGTGGCACAAGCTCGTGCGTACCACATGGATAGTTTATGTGGACATGAGGAGACGATGGTGGGTACTACCGCCCATGCCAAATAATGACAGAATTAAATGCGGGTGGTAGAAAACTCACGGTGTCAGAAGGGTGTTGGAAACAGGGCTGGCATGTAAGGAATGTTACGAAGGCTAAAGGTGGTAATGTTCAAGGTGGTAATATGGTCTGGTAGTTAAACGTGAAGTTGAGATTAGAGAAGGAAGTCGGCGAGCAGTTGAAGGGTTGGACGATGGTTATGTGGTGCTTAAATTCGGGTATGTTCATAGCCTTTGTATCATGTCTGTTGCTGCGATAGGAAACATAATTCATGTCTTCACCTCATTTCTATTTTCTGCGTATGAAAGATATGAAAAATTATGGGGGTTTTGTTTGATGTACATGGATTTTGGGACAACTTACTGAAATTAATGCGGAATTTTACAGTCGTTAAGCCTTGAACTATTGTTGTATTAAGGATTGGGGAGTATATGAAAATTTTCTTGTTGTCCTCTTATGTGTTTTTTATTCTAAACCTACTTACCTCTTCTGTATGGGGGCTGAGGGTTTTTATTTTTCTATTTTCTAGTATATTCTAGTTATTGTTAAGGAGCTTGGTGTTAACGTCCCAGTTTCTACGAAGGTCGCTCATTTCCTCGACCCTTATTTTACCCAATTTAAATCTGCATGTCTTTCAATTGGCTCTGCATGGCCTCCTATCGGCTCTGGTTGCTTTTTCCCCATCTTGAATTTCCTCATCTCTTATCCTATTACTCATTTCCCCATCTCCATTACTAGACCGGCCTTCTGCCCTGTCTGTAACCTTCACAGCTTAGCCTGCCAATCCTATGAATTTCAGTGTATGGCCTCCAATGACATTTTCACGGGTAGCACTTTGTTAGATACCCCATCCAGGTTTTTGCCTATTCAGCTTTTTTACAATGTTACGAAGAGGAGGGGTTTGGGCCCTAATTGTAATGGTGGAACTACTAAAGTCTGGTCTCGAAAGGGTTGGATTTTTTTCAATCCATTTGTTTTGTTGGGTTTCAGTCCAATTTATATGGGTTCTTGTCCAACTTTATGGGATTTGAGTCTGGTCGATGGGGTTCTTGTCCTATTCTGTGGGGTTTCAGTCCTATTAAGTGGAGTCTCTTCCATGTGTTAGTACACATGATGCAGGAGAATGGAAACACTCTATTCATGCATGATTTTTCGCAATAGTTAAGGAAATTTCTGTTTCTTTGGAAAATGATAGCCTCTCCTAGCCTTCCTATTGCAACCTTCATAGCTCTACGAATGACTGGAATAAGGAATGATGACATGCATTAAACTGCTAAAAATGAGGATGCTACTCTCGGTAATCAAGATCTTTTCCTCTGTTATTTAACTAAATAAATTATTGAAATTATGTTACACTTCACAGGTATTTTTAAATCATATATAGGTGTTCGTCTAGCCATGGTTTCGTACTCGCCCCGACAATGTTAGTTAATCCAACGATTGGTACTCCACCTGTAAGATAGAATGGTGAAAGGTCAAGTAGTGAAAAATTTTGCATAGGAAAAAGGAAATAAGAACAAGAGTAAGTCCAAAGAGGGCCCAAACAGGAGGGGAAGAAATTATTGAAAATATTTTTGATACCTACATGTCAGGTACTCCTTCTCAAGTAAAATCACTCATTTCAGTTTGGGAGCGTGACTGTGAAACCAAAGAGGAGGGTGAAATACAAGAGGAAGAAATGGAGTTTCTGAGGGATCCACGTAATACTAGAAGTAGACTGTCATTATTTCAATAGTCTATCCATACTTATTGGACATTGAAATATAGACTGGCAAATGCCATAGTCAATGTTCAGGAAATTGGAGGGGACGCAAAAGATGCCTCTATTTTAGCTTAAATGAGAAGGGATATCCAAGAAATCCACCTTCTTCAACACCACCATAACTTCTTCATAGGCCGCATGAAGTGCCAACTGAAAAGTATGAATCAAGTGGATACGTCTAGCTCCAATTTTAAGGACTCGACACATATCGATCGATCTGATGATTGATTTTTATGAAATCCTTTTCTTTTTTGTCATTTTGACATGCATATTATAGGTAGCATTTAATTTCTGAAGTTTTTGTATGTAATGGACAGTAAATTGGATATAGCAAACAGTATTAGGTTCAAACTTTATGAATTTTGGTTGGCCTATAACTCTTTAAGGTGGCCAACAGACCTGGTTTCTTACAAGAAGGTTGAGGCTATCCAGCATTATTCATTATAACCTACTTTTCTCTTTTTTGATTAATGGAAAATAGAAAGGCTCTACTAAACTTACAAAAAAAATCAAAGTAAAAATTTAATAATTAAAGATGAAATTATAATTTAATTATATTTTATAATTTTTTTTAATTTCAACAACTTTAAAAATAACATAATAAAAATTGTTTTGATAAATTAATGTTATCTAATTTTATCAATAATTAAATTTATATAATTAAACTAATCAAAATTCAAACTAATATCCAACTAATTTATATTAGAGAACTGAAATGGATATAATGTGAAGTTATATAGATACATCACAAAATCATGTCAAAGGAGGAGTAGAGTTTTTTTTATGTCAACTCAAGAGGAGGGTTCAAGATTTTTTCATTGTATATTGTGTTGAATGCATAGAGCTAGTCATATAGCTTTGAAATGATGCTATGAAGTATAAATACAAATTATTTAATATTAGATGGCTTGTAATGGATATTTTATAACCTATATAATGAAAAAAATAATTATGTGTGAAAACATCCATCAAATCTATTGCATATTGAATAAAATATTGAGGCGAAAACGTTTAAAAATGTTTAACATTGGATTTTAATAAATTATAGCTTATTAATGTATATAATATTTTTTATTTATTTTAATTTCTAAAATTATTTTAAGTGGTTTTCTTCAAATTGATCAGATTTTTATCTTTGTAATAAGAAGTTGATTTTGACCACTAGTGTTTGTCTTATTATTTGTTGATTACTACCATTACTACATAAATGAGTAAATTAGAATTTTAGCGATCAACTTTTAATAATGAGTGCTCTAACAATAGACTTTTACAAAAGGATTGATTTTTACCACATGGATTGTAAAATTACTTGAATTTAAAGAAGATAGACCACCTTAAACCATAAATTATTTTTTAACTTATTTTTTGAACGACGTCATATTAAAAGAAAAATGTTCTTTTTATATTATAAAATGAAAGAGAGGAATTAGAGGATAATAGCAACACTAAAATAGGACACATGGATGTCCTAAATTAACCTGGAAACCTTTATGGAAAAAACAATTCTTGATATTAGATTTATTAATCATTAGGCCAAATCCATCTTACAATGTAGTCATCATACCCTTAAATAAATGGCATTACATGAAAATATCATAAGAAAATTTATGCATTATAGAAACTTCAAGAAGAATTGTGCATTATAGAAACTTCAAGAAAACTTTCACCTATATAACTATTAATTTTTGTACAGATAACTTTAAAAAAAAAATCACTAAATTCTATATAAAAAAGTTACCATCCACACTATTTTATCAATACGATTACCTGGCTTCCACTATTGCATTGACTGTATTCTGTTCTTGTGTACTTAGTTGTCCACTATCAGTGTCAACACTTATTGTTACCTACACAAAATTATCAGCCATATTATGACTATGTGCAGAAAGCTTGTGCCCAAGAGGATTTGAAGATTCTACATTTTGTTATCATCCAAAAAAGAACAAACTGTGCAGCATCAAGGAAGGCTGTGATCTGTGCTCGCAATTTTTGTTAGGGAACATATTGGATAAAATATTTATTCAAAAGAAAATAAAACGTTCAAAGAATATGGATAATTATAGTAGAATGTTAGATATGATTTCAAACATTACTGTCTAAACCAAAATTTCCCATGCCACATGATGTTGTTGCCTATTGTCATTTCCTTTTAATCATGTCCTGAAATCCAGCAGTTTATTGACTTATGGCCATGTAACAATGCAAGAAACCGTTTTAAAAAAAGGACATGTATTTGAATGTTTTCTACTTTTACAGCAGATTTTTGTTCAGAACAAATTCGACTCCTCCTAAGTATCCAAAGGCAAAGTTAATAACTATTTCTAAAATCTTTCCTCAAACAAGTTTTGCTAGCCATTCAAATCACTGTTCATTCATTTTTTTATGGCAACTCCACACAAACTTTTGATTGATTTCGTCTAATCAATACTTCTACATTCACTCACCCTTGTTTTAAGAATCGAAAGAACAACATTTAATAGAAATGGAGATATTCACCAAACTTCCCATTTAATCTTTTATTTTGTTTTGTGCTTTTTGCAAAGCAATCAGTAAGTTGACCTAATGCTATTGTTCCACCGTCTGGCCAGAAAGCTTGATATGAAAGAACTCAAACTATTGATTTTTAACTGACCAACTTGCTTGACCTGCAAGTTGGTCTATCAAAAGAAAAGGAAAGATATTAAAAATTTGTGCCGAAGTATTTGAAGGATGTGTATTGAGATTATTGTTATATTGGCTGTGAAAAATTTGATGTGAGACTGACAATTTTTGGTTGAATTAAACTTACTTGTTGCATTACCATATGATTATCATTACTCTGTAATTGATTCATTGAGTCATTAATTTTGGTTTTGATTCATTGAGTCATTAATTTGGTTTTTTATAAATAAAGGTTATATACTCAAATTTTAAATAGGAGATATGTACATGTCAATGAAGTTTAATAGTCAAATCACACTTTATCAATAAAATTGCAGTCACTTAAATTTCTCAAAAATAATTTCAGATACAGAACTCCAAAAGTCAATTCCAAAAATTTATTAACATGTAACAAGTCTTTGAACTCGGATAATGATGATCCTCTATTATGGAAGGATATTGAATGTGCAACCAGAATCTGAGGGAAGCAGAGATGGGAAATGGGATTCTCTTTGGAGACACAATCTTCAAAAACCTTTGAAGTTCATTTGCAACATTCAAGATCAAAAAGTTATGATGCAGCTTGATTTATAAAATTTAGTCATTATACTACAAATTATATCCACTGTAAAATGAAGGCCACATTAAATTTGTTTGAAGATTTCTCTTAATCATAAAGATAGAGACATCCATTTCCATCCACACATCGTAAAATATATACAAACACTAAAATTATCTTCCACCCACCACTGAACAACAAATAGCCAATTTGACATATTTGATATCCATAAACAGACACTAACCCATGAAAGCAACTCCAAGGAATTAAACATTACATTTAAGGCCTTCTGTCACAGATGTAGGTTTAGCTATGAAAGTGGGTTGTTTATCACCAGGCATCATCACCACCACTTTCTCAGCTTCTTCCTTATAATCAATTCCACTCGAGGGCTGAATTGAATGGTCAACATAATCTCTCAGCTCATTGTTGCTAGGCAGCTCACTATTATTCTGATGGTATTTCTATTACAGCATTCTTGGGAGCTCGTGGTTTCCGACTTATTGTTACCAAAAGCACTTTGGATGATTAAATCATCAATCTCATGTTCAATTGACTGCTCCTCCTGAGTCGGTGTTGATTTTAATACATCCATAACTTTACTGCCAGGTGAAGGCTTCCAAGCGTGTTAATAACCTTGCCTGATGTTCTAATCCGTCAGAAGTACAGTGATATATCAGTGCCGTCATTGTAAAAAAATATTACATTGATTCTGTAATACAGTTACATCAGGGGACCCTCCTCAGGAGTTCGGCCAAAAAGATGGAGAAATAGCCAAAACAAATGGTATTTTTGCGCGACTTAGGAAGGATAAGGCAAAGATTAATATGGGCGAAGAAAAAACGCTCTCATCCAAGATAGGCAAAGTACATCTAAAAGGAAAAGAGGAATAAAGAAGGTAGCGACACAGACCAAAATAACCCCACAATCAGGTGTCAGATATCAGGTGCCACCACACCTCATGCCGTGGGTGAGTACCTAAAAGAGGACTAAATGAAGAGGATAGGGAGAATCCGAAAGAGGAAAGTCTAATCCCAAGGGGACCCTCCCCCTAATCTTCTGACTAGACAAAATCCCAATGACCACCCAGAGACAGATTTGTCAGTCACTTAAAAAAAAATTGTCAATGACTTAATAGACTGATGAAATCAGAAAGCCGCCACTACAATAAAATATTCAGGAAAAAACCGTTCACATAATGAGGCATGACAGTCCCATAGGGGAAATATTCCAGTGGATCATCTGAGCACTTAATCTAATATAGTCTGGCAGCCCATATTTAGTAACTGTCAGTGTACATAAAAGAGGTAGTCTGCATACAACCTCGAGAGAAAGAAAAAGCTATGTGATTACGAAAAACTCAAAGATGCCAAGTACATAGCCTAATCCCTTCCATGTTCAAACGGCCATAAGTTATTAATATTTTACACCTCCTTACCAACCAATCAGGCTGCATTCAATTATCAACATCCGAATTGCATCCCCTAGAAGTATAACTCCAGACTGTCATCCCGGAAAAAATTTGAAATTAACCTGAAATGTATCACCGAAAATACAAGGATGGAAAGGAGCAATCAGAAAAACTAGGCAGAAATAGTATGCCATTAAAAATGACAGCAACAGCAACAATAACACCCAGGAACAGCCCACCACCTTTCACATAATCGGAAACCAAAATTTTTACAGGGCCTAGATATGATTAGAGTATCTACCCACTTTCTCCATAGAGTACTCCATCTTGCAAAACACGTAGATTCCAGATTGTTTGAATCCTCTGATGACTCCTGTGATGAAGAGGGTTGGTGTAACATATACACCTCCTAGCTAATCATTCGACTTGTGTTGGTTATATATGGCAATAAGAATATAGATGGCAATGACTAAGAGAAAAACTATCATAACAATCTCAAAACCATCCATATAATTCATACCTAACCATCTAAATCTATTACATCCACATAATCAAACAATAGCCAGATTCCAACCAATAGCACGACCACTCCCACAAGTCTTTCCTCTCCTCAACAAAGACGACGTTCGCGACTCCACTCTCCAAATTCAAAATCTCCTTCCTTCAGGGAGCCTCCTCATTCCTTGAGAGCTCCTTCAAAGAAGGTTTCAAAAGTCGTCGTCATATTCGACAAAAGGCCGGAAAAACTAGATAAATATTCGAGTTGGAGCGACAAAACCAAAATAATTAGCAAAACAACCAGAGGACTGAGCCCCAACAACATTATAGAAATCGTCAACACTGGGCCGCATCTCTGGCCGCATGCATGCATCTATTTCTCAGTTGAAAGGCCAATTCTGAGAAGCATTGGCAGAAATATTGTCTGGAGAACTCAAAATCTAAAACTTCCTCTAAATCTAAATCGAAAAATCACTTACAAATTCACTACACCCAGTGTTTAGCTATTGTTCTTCCAGTAAGGCACTTGCAGAATGATGGTCCAAGGGAAAAATCACTTGCAAAATTATTTGTGAGTTACACATACCGGTTATCTCTTATCAAAGCTGGTACCAATACACATTTGAAGATCATACTCAATCATAGCCCACCCATAAGCAACAGTATTCACTCTCTTCTTTCTTCCTAGCCTCCTGCTCTTCTGTTGCTCTTACTGATTATGCCGCTATTCAACAAAACCCTATATGTAGACATTGGTGAACTCTGATTCTCCATTCTCAGAAACATTGTTTTCCATACCTGTCTGGTGTATATATGCAGGGCTGCAGCGATGGAGAAAGTGTTGCAGGTTCCATCAACCGGACTTACCTGCAAACCTGTATCTGCCAATTCAGGAGTTGATGCGGATGGATTAAAAACGAAAATTCGCGAAAACGACAGTGCAGAATGCCGCGCGAATGAAGAATTTTGGAGTTATGTTATTAAAATAAAACACTCGGACGAGATTTGAACTTTAATAAAAACTCTCGGCCGAGAGTTTTATTGAATGTTATATATATAAAAGTTTTATGAAATGTTTCAATAAAAAATCGACGCAATTTTTCGGTCGACAGTTTTCTCGCGCGAAAGTATACACACAACTCCGACCCAAAGGAAATTGCGAAGGTCCGAATTCTTTTTCCATAGCTCAATCTTGCATCAATCTGCAACTTCGATCATAGTTTTGACCCTACAACTTCGTCCTACAACTTTGTCCTGCAAATTTTTCCTATAGTTTGGAAATTTCCACATATGTAGCTTGTAAATTTTCCACATATAAAATTTTGGCTATGTTACTTATATTTTTCATTGAATTTAGCAAAATAAATTGGGAAACTTTGGTGCGCTTATCCACCACCACTATTATAGAATCATTCCTCTTTGTTGTTCTAGGAAAAATAGTAATGAATTCAATTGACACTACATTTGTTTCCACTTAGGAATGGGTATTGGTCGCTAACAAACCAGCTGGGTGCTTATGATCAACCTTAACTCTTTGACATTCTACACACCTGGTTATGTAATTAGTCATTTTATTCTTTAGATCTAGCCAAAAGGATTGAATTTTAATTGTTGCAATACTCTTCTAGTAATGATTTCTTCGCTCAATTCATAGCCCTTGTATTTTGGCTACGAATTTTCCTCGTGTGGGTTACTCTTAATTTCCACATACTACTAGTTTAAATTCCCATCAATAAAATTCTAATTATTAAATCATACCTGCAAACACTTATAGATGTAGCATGCATAGCATGCACCCTTATGTTGAGTGCATTAACTTCTTTATTCTCCTTCCCCTTTATGTGCTTAATCTCAAAGTCATATTCAACCAATATCACAACCATATAATTTTTTTGGCATTTAAATTTGGTTCTTCAAACAAATTTCTCAAACCACCGTACTCAGTCTGCAATTCAAATCTCCTACCCATGAATTACTAATGCCTCCACATTTTTAGAGCATGTATGATATCTTACAGCTCCAAATAATGGGGAACATAGCTACTCTCATGTTATTTTAATTTTATGGACTCATATCATATTACATGCCCATTTTTCATGAGAACTCCACCCAATCCTTCCTTACATGCATCTGTGCACACAAGAAAGTCTTCATTCAGATCTATTATTTTCAATATGGGTGCACTCGTTAGAAAAGCCTATAAATGTTGAAAGGATTCTTCATGACACCTAGGTGATAGTTCAAAATTTACACCCTTCTTTTGAAAAGAAGTGATGGAATTGGATATCCTTGAAAACCCTTTAATAAATCTTCTATTATAAAGGTGTGAATAAAGAGATTTAGACCTGAACTAGTTCCAACCTAAATTTGTTTTGATAATTTTAGTGCCTAAAACAATAGTCGAAGCTATTGTGACTGTTGAATGCGTAGTTTCTTGTGACTTGGGGCGAGAACCATGGTCGTAACAACTCTTATTGAATCTTAGGTATCATGGATTCCACTAGTTATCTTCTTGAGTTATTGTGGCTCATTGGTTGATGGTCCAATGGGACTAGTCCCTACGAACTTAACACTCAACACCTTGTGCCCTGTCATTGTAACCATACCCTTCACATGGAAGATATTGAAGTTCATATTTCAGGCGAGTCTCCACATTGATGTGCAAGAGTCCAAGGTTAATGTCTCGAGACTAAATTTCCAAGAGGATAAATCCCTAGTTTTCTATTACTAAGACCTCCATGGTTGGGGGCTATGACAATGGTATTCAAACAACTCTTATCAGTTCTCAGAGGTCATAGGTCATTTCAACATAAAACTCCAAACGAAAATGTCAAAATTCAAGTCCCACGACAACAATTTTGGAATAATTCTACTTACACATCACCTACCATAGGTTTTGACATCTCGTTTACTACTACCACTAAGAACTTGTCACATGCCCACCTACTCATCTGATTTCCATGCGTCACTAGCTATTTATTTGGCCTATCAAAAGTGCTAAAATCACCTGTAATGTGTAAGCCCCTCAAGCTACCATGTGAGCTTCTTCGGCCATGTCATCACGACTTCGACCTCTTACCCATGTCACTGCTACCTGACATCCATGTAAACAATGTTTTTGGATTTCCACATGTGTTAGGATTGTTTGGAGGGTTTTTGTTTCAATGCTTTATTGGGCTTTGTCCAATGTCCTGATGACCCAATCATCCAATGGAATCTGAGGCTATAGGTGCTAGCCGATGGGGTTATTTGGCCAGGGGAAATGACAAAAGGTTGATCTATCTTACCAACCTTCTTCTAATTAGCTCTCCCTCTTGAGCCTGGCTTTTAGGGGTGACTGTCAATCTAGTTAGGGTGCTCCAATCTATTTTCTGTGTGCAAAATGTTTTTTGGCAAAAAAAAAAAATTCAATTTTTTTGGGTGGGAAATATTTTTTGAAAGTTTTTGTGGGTGCAAATTTTTTTTTTGAAATGTTTTTGGGTGCATGCATGAAATATTTTTGCATAATGTCTCTATGAAGACATGGAGTATTTTTGCAATCTTGCAATCTATGAAAGCATGAAGTACTTAGTCTGAAATCTTTATGTTTTGTTAGGTATTTGGTCCAAATAGAATTGGATTTTAGGTTTCCAATTTTGTGAACATGGGAAACCGAAGGAATTGCATATCAAGGTACGATCGAAAAAGAAAAGATTTAAAGGATAAAAATGAGAGATTACAAAAAAAAATGCGAGAGGAAAGGGAAAGATTAAGGCATGAAAGAAATGTGGAGGTAGAGCATCGTGAAATAGATGTAGAGGTACATGACAATGACGAGGAAATGAGAAATGTTGAGGAACTTGTCAATGAGAATATAATTGATATCGATGTCATTGGTGAGTCAATTTAGTTTCTTCAATTTGAATTTTGTATTTTATTTTTTTAAATGTTGTAGTTCAAAATAGTTTTAAAATTAAAAATATGTATACAGGTCAATTTCAAATTAGAAGTTTTAATATTGTTTTTTATGCAGGGACAACATCAGAACGACAAGAAGATACTACCACAAATGTCCAAGAGAATATTGATATTGATGTCACTGGTGAGTCAATAGTTTCTTCAATTTGAATAAATTGTTTTTTTTTTTTTTTAAACATTATAGTTCAAAATATTTTTAAAATTAAAAATATGTATACAGATCAATTTCAAATTAGAAGTTTTAATATTGTTTTTTATGCAGGGACAACATCAGAACCACAAGAAGATACTACCACAAATTTCCAAGAGAATATTGATATCGATGTCACTGGTGAGTCAATAGTTTCTTCAATTTGAATAAATTGTATTTTTTTTTTTTAAGCATTGTAGTTCAAAATAGTTTTAAAATTAAAAATATGTATATGTCAATTTCAAATTAGAAGTTTTAATATTGTTTTTTATGCAGGGAAAACATCAGAACCACAAGAAGATACTACCACACATCCAATTTCACTGCAATTAATTGGAAGTTCCAAGAACGTTGAATACAACTACAAGTTTCTAGAAAATATGGATGCAACTAAAATTGAATAATTGGGACCACCATTGGCTAAAAGGACAGTTCGAGATAAAGTAAAATCTGTATTGAAACATACTTTTGAAGGTTTATCTATCATAGCACAAGCTCAACTATTACGTGGACTTATAAAGCACAAATCTCTCAAAAATGCTGTGGAATTATTGGGCATTAAAAGTGAAAAAGAGGTTTTAGCAAATGAAATGGTAACAAAAAACGTGACGTCGGCGCTTGTCATACTAGCCAAAGGGCGATCTAATGTTGCAAAGAATGCTCGTAGAGCACTTTTAACAGGTGCAGTTGCGAAAGGAACTTCATCAAGTCAATTGATGTCAACAACTTCAAAATTGATTAAAACATCAACAAAAAGTTTATGGAGGCATTCAAAATTTAGAACTCAAATAGATGAGAATGATGAACTTGCATGTTGGGCTAATATCTGCAGGCGTGCATATCATGATAGACTTCCTGATGGTGTGAGGGATAGGGTAAAAGAGTTTTGGGATTCGAACTCTCGTGTGTCGCCAATTGAAAAGGATCAACTGCGATGCCGTATATCAAAGGGAGTTTATGAATCTCATTCCAAACATATAACACAGGTCAGTCAAGTAGAATTATTCGAGAGCTTTATGGAGAGTAATACTAATGTGAATATTTCCCTTAGCACATTTTTGAAGCTTAAACCATGGTATGTCAGGCCTATCACTGTTCGAGACACATGTTGTTTTCGATACCATGTAGAATTCGAAATATTGTATGAGACATTTGTAAATTTTGGCATAAAATATTGGTCAAATGACCCTCCTCCTTCAATTTTTCGTGAATTTTTATCAAATATATTATGTCCACGAGAGAATAATGAATTATTTTATAAAAATGAATGTGTTGGTGGAAGAAAATGCGACAAATGTTCTCATTTGGCACTCTATGATGAAAATTATCCCATTGATCCTAATGATCCCAGACTGTCAAATCTCAGTCTGAATTGGAAGAGATATGAATATGTTACTTACACTCCTGTTGCAGATTCAAGCACAACATCAAAAAGATCACTTTACTTGATGACGAGATTCCAGTGACATCTTTTATGGAGAAGTTCATAGTGCAAATATACAAATATATTAAGCATTTTCATATAGCACGATGGCAGGATTTACAGTTCAATCAATCACATGAGGTGTTCCCAAAAGGAACAATATTATCAGTGGTTGATTTCGCTGAGAATTACACGTGTAGTCCACAAAAGGAGATACAAAGTGAGTATTATCATTCAGACCAAGTATCGATATTTGTGCATATTTTGTATAGACACGTAGAGCTTGTTGTCGATGGTTTTGATAGCGATGAAAATAATCGTGAGGTGATTAAGGAGTACCATTTCTACATTAGTGATGATCGAACACATGACACGTGTTTTGTTCAACATTGTTTTAATGTTATTTATAATGAATTGTTGAAACGAAGAGTCACTTTTAAATAACATTGGGTATGGTCAGATGGTTGTGCTGGTCAATTTAAATCAGCAAGATCGTTCTATTGGTTGTCTCGTCTTCATAGGAAAATCAACATTCGACATACATGGAATTTCTTTGAGACAGGGCATGGAAAAGGAGAGCATGATGGTGCTGGGGCATGCGTAAAACATGCACTTAGGAGGTATCAATTGAATCACTCAGCTTGCCGACTTGCAAATTCTTTAGATGTTGTTAATTAGTGCAAGGACAATTTAAGACATGTATCAAACCCAAGGATGGCTCATGTGCACAGGTAAGCATACACATTTAACTAACAATATATTATACATGTGTAGATATATATATGTGTATACATATATGTGCACGTATTTTGTTATCAAAAAAATATTTAATATTTTTTAAAATTTGACTCATACATATGTGTGTGTTTTTCTCAAGCATGTACTTTTGGAATATTGCAATGGGTGATGTTGATAGATCATTGCCATATAATGCCAGTGTAATCCATAAAACAAGAATTTTACACTCAATTAGGAGTAAGGAAATGACAAATATACATTGCATTGAGAAACGAAAGTGCTCTTGCTTTTGTTATGCATGTATTGATCAGACAGAGTCCATCGATGAATGTGAAAACCAAATTAAGAAATTTTTTCAACCATGGAAAATCGAACAATTGACACCATTGCCCCCATTTGGAAACGTGAGTGACAAGGAAATGGACAATGAAGTGGCTATGATTGACAATGATAATGATCGTGTCTCTGATATGGTTAGAGAAGGTGATGTCTTTGTTGTCATTGCACCAGAAAATAATCAAGAAAAAGTGCATTATTATTTATTGCGATGCACTATGTCTAAATCCACGCTGTTGCAAGAGTATAATGATCCATCAAATTATACATACCCAATCGGTTCAATGGTGTTAATGGGACATTTCTTTGAAGAAGTAAAGAAATGTAAAGATCATATTATTTTTCAAGATTGCCAGCCAGAGGTTATTTATGCCCAATATAGTCACTTGTTCATAGCAACTCGACTGCAGTTGAAGCAAGTGAAGAGTAGAAAAAAACAGCGACAATGGAGGTTATCGATAGATGATCATGATGCCATTTTGGAAAATTTACCACTAGCACATTTCATATGAGTGGAACACATTGTTCAAGATGAACAATGAACTTTGATTCTAGGGTTAGAACATATAATTGCTACAATGCATTGGACTTTATATAGTTTAAGACTATATTGTGGATTGCTTGAACAAATAAATTGACATGTGGATGCTTAGATGTGTGTTGGTACAAATAATATATTATGATATACTGGATTAGGGTGCTTTGCCAAATAATTAATATATGGTGATTTAATGTGTCCATGGTGATTTAATGTCTCCATCATGTTTACTCCTAGATGATCTTAGCTCGCCCCTTTTTTTTGTATGGATATGATGGTGATCATGATCGATGCTTGAAACAATCAGATCGATGCCAAGTTAAAACCATAATCTACATGCTTGAAACAATCAGATCAATGTCAAATTAGATGTCAAATTAGGTGCGGCTTTGGTGCATCATCTCTCTTACTTTAAGTTATTGGCAAAGTAATTTTGTGGTTGGTGCATAACACTAATATATTTATCTAATCTCCCACATGTAATAACCCTTTCAGCTATACATCAAATTGTGACCTAGCTCTCTCATCTCCATTTTTCATGCACTTGCACTACTTGGATCTATTGTCTCCTCGACCCTCCAGCCACCTCGAGTCTTCCTAAACAAGCAGTCTACTTGTTGACACATAAGAGAATTACTCATATAAAATCAACCTCAAACCCTACGGTTCATATCAAGATCTACTCTCAATCTCAAATTACCTATTAGCCTTCCTCCATTGCCCAAGTTTTCTTGATACCTTTCAAAACAAGCTAGTGACCTAGCTCTCTCATCTCCACTTTTCACGCACTTGCACTAATTGGATCTATTGACCAGAGACAGCCTCTAGGAGGCCTATCCCTCCTATCTGCAGCCCCTAGGTTTCACTCAAAATTCAGCAGACTTAATGGTTTTCAGGGTTTCATGGTTTGGGAATTTGCAATGTTTCCATTTGATTCTATCATGTGTCAGTGTAAGGGAATGATATTGGCATTTGATCAAGAGCATGAAGTCCTTTAAGAACCTTGATGTACCCTTCAATCACAGGAAAACAACTGGTTAGGCATGCTAATCTTTTTCTACCGCATTTTAAGGTTGAGGAGATGAAATCTTCACTCAAACCAAAATCATTGGTTAGGCATGTTAAACTTTTTCAATTTCTATCATGTTATAATGTTGAGAAATCCAAGTCTGAAGACTTTGAGCTAGATGATGTTTATGTATCTCTTGTTGATGATCCCATTTCTAGTAGCGATGAATCAATGATGAGTTTCATGAGAGACCATGTTGCTCAGTGATTTGTAGTTTTGAAGTCTATTTTTGCTACTACTACTACTACTAAAGTTGTAGAGGAGTTTTAGGAGTCCTCAAACTTTGAGCCATATTATTTATGTAGCTCATGTTGATGATCCCTTGTCTAGTAGTGGTGATAATTTTGATCATGATGAGGAGTGATTATGTTGTTGATCACTAATATGAGTTGCGACTAGAGCTTGCATCTATATTTCTACGAAAGAGCATGTTGGTAGTGATGTGCCACTTTTAAAATTTACAGTGATCTTATACCATCTCATACATAATTTATGATGCAGATTCATCAAGGTTTTGATTCAAGATCAGGAAGCCTTTAACAAAATCCATCCGTAAATGTTGTTGTGCATGCCATTCATGTGAAGACACCTTAGTAGATTGCAATCTATTTGAATGAATACATGTTGTTTTACCTTGCTTTCTTCTAGAGATAATTAATAGCCATGGTGGGATTTCAACCATCTTATACAGAATAAATTAAGCATATCACATGTTTACAAGATTGTGTAACAGAGCAAGAGGTCAGCACAGACATCTTATTATGAGAAATTTTTTACTGCTAGACCATGCCATTTGTTATGTTCAGGTTTCAGAGCAAAGTATGAAAGTTATCATGAGTCCATCTTCCTATTGACTTTGTTAGGCTTTGGAGTGTAGTTAATATGTTCTACACATTTACAATTCTCTTCTTTGTGTGCTTGTGTTAAAGCGTATGATTTCTTGGCTCCTTAAGCAGTCTTTCTATGAGTCTTAGAGACAATATTGTCTTGGAGGGTTCCTTAAGATTTTGATTGGTCAACCTTGAAGCCTGACAAACATTTTGTCTCTTTATATGTTTCATCTGTTATTTGTTTCTTCAATCTTGTTTTGTTCATTTGTGTTATGTGCTTCAATCTGTCGTTATTTGTTCGAGTCTATTCCAAGTATCAAAAAAGTTTCTTTCCCCACAAACATATACGTATGCTGCTTGTTATATATTTCACATGCTTCAATGGACATTCAATTTGTGTTGTTTGCATTGGGAAACTCACAGCATACAACCTCTCTAGTATTTGTTGGGAATTCCTTAATGCACATATATTCTGTGTGAATGAAGCAGTTCTGCTTGTTGAGAAGTTGTGCTGAATGAGCTTCCCATAAGGTGATCACTGATAAGTATAACCTAAACATGGGGAAAAATTAATTAGTTGGACTAAAAGACGTAGACAACTTCCCCCTCATTGTCGGAGATAAGATATCCATGCATAGAATGACCTCAGTATTCTAGTTCAATCTACGAAGATCATATTTAGCCATTTTCCATCTAAACTGTCCATTTAAAGAATTTCGTCATTTTTGTACATCACAAGATGAATTTCAGCATTTTTGCACATCACAAGATGTTGCTGCTTGTTCTCATATATCGTATAGAGTATATTTAGACTGTTACAGTATGATTTTTTATCTTACCCCTACTCCCCACACACACATACTTGATATTTATTTGTTGCATAATTTGTTTATTCAATCTCTCTTGCACTAGTTCACAGCACTTCTGAACATGAACCGTTTCCTTTGGGTGGCCCTCAACTGTAACCGACAAAATTTAATATATTAAAAATCACAAACAGCAATCACTAATAGATTTAATGGTTAATGTTCATGAATAACAATTTCTAGTATTGTTTTATACATGTCCACGGTAAATCTTTCGTCTATTTTTTTTTCCACTCAGTTAATCCTATTCGTTTAATCACATTGCCAAAACTAGTCCCCACTTCTCAGATAATATATTGCAACTAAGAAAAGGGTGAAAAGTAAAACAAAGAAGCTGATGAATAATACCTTTGTTCTGAAGAAAAAATTATTAGGATAATGCAAGGAAGCTTCGATGCATTTCAAAATTAATGTATGTTTAATCCTTGTTGGAGATTCTTCTGCCTCTTGGCAGAGTGGCCCTCCTAAATAGTGGAGGACCACATTGACTACCTTCTAAATTTCTATGCAGTATCTATATCTATATAGATCAATAGAGGATATCAAGAAGAAATTGCAGGGGTTTATGTTTCTGGCAACCGAGATTGGTTGTGTAGATTATTGCAATAAAATGTTGTTAGAAGCTGCATTGTAACATGGCTCCTGAGGATCTGCCAAATCTGCCTCTTCTAAGAGCTTAGATTTGCAGAAATTTCTTGAAGGTAAAACAGTTTCACTTGGAGATAAGTTCTAACTCCTTCATGTCATTTCTTGAATGAAGATCCAAGATGGGAAAAACTTTTCCTGGGCACAGACAATGGCATGTCTCTACTAGCATTTGAGTTTGCTTGATATTCATCGATTTGATTTTTATCTATTGTATAATTTTTCAGGGCTACAGAGACTTTGTTGAGATTGTTTTGCTTGTAAGAAAATAAAATGTCTCGAGTGTGTGTCAACTTTTGTATATTTTATTCAATTTTGCAATTGTGAACATCCTCCTGAGCAGATACAACACCAACTGCTGCTCATCAAAAGCTCCTAGGGTAACAAGCTTTTTTCACACTCTTTATCTTTATCTCTTCTCCAATACTCCCATTCTTATCCTCTTCATTGTCACTAAGTAGTATAGATTCAACACCATTTGTTGATTCTGAATTTTGTGCCTTGGCAAGGACCTTACTATTTTGTCTATCCTGAATTTCACTTTCGAAAATCAAAAGAAAATCCTTCATAGGAATTGTCTTCATGTGAACATATATTTTGAGGGGAAAAATTATGAGGCATCTTGCATAAATTCTTGCTCAGTGTTCAAAATGGTAACACTAAGATGTGTAATATTCTGAATAGAAATAAATAGTGATACACAACAACATAAACAAGCATCTACAGCAAATAGAGAGACATCACACGAATAATGAAAAATATGGAGAAACGCTGAGCCATTTTATTATGTAACTGAAAGATACAATGAGTACAAAGGTGATCAGAATGGTGGCACCTTGGCTTGCACAAGACAAGCTGGAAATACTCTCAAAAATGTTGAAGGAATGGTTGCGCTGTGAAGGACTGCGTAATCCCCAAATGTTGTTGTTGATGTCGCCGTACTGCCGCTACTTCTAGAATGGGATGTCTCTTTGGGGTTGTTCCCCTGCCCAGAAAAAATATGAAATTTTGGGAATGAGCTCTCCTCCAAATACCCAGAAAATCCCAGAAAGGAATCCCGGAATGGATGACCCCGGAATTTGACCTTCCGTGAGAAATAACACTATCCCAATAAAATATGTTGGCCCTGAATGATCCTCTGCAAATGATGGCCTCTTCCTGTGCCAAAATGATGAAATAGTGAGGGGTTGATCCCTTCACACTATCCTCGGGCTGAAATCCCTGATATATCCTCACTTTAACTGCCTCTACCACAAGCTGCATGATCTCTCCAAGAGACTGCGTTGTCCAAGAAAATGCATAATCCTGGCTGAAGATGCTATGGCTTCCTCCTGCAAAACGATGGATAGAACTCCTGACCCGAGCAGGCACTCTAAGTTCCCTGGGGTTGAGGTTGGGATCTCCGCTTAGAGACACCCAGTGTGCTAAACAACACTTGCAAACTTTTCCCAATAGCAAAGCGTGCTCAATGTCAAAAAACAGAAATCAGAGATGCATAATAAAATGAGAGAATGAGGAGCCTCTTCCCCTTTTTATGCTTTGAGAGCATTGCTCTCATCCGCCCCCCACCAAACTGCGTTGTTCCTCTTGGCCCACGTTGTCCCTCTCTCACTGCGCTGTCATGGACCCACGATGCCCATGCTGCCTCTTCCCTCACCCTGCCACTTCACTCACATGAGTTCTAACTGAAGTCATCATGCAATAGCTCCATTTAGACCCTAGGAATAGCGTAATTCCTTCTGTCAGCTGCATGTGCCACATCCAGGCATCAAATTGAAGTGCTCCAAGAGGATAAGATAATGTTTATAGTCCAAATATTATTAAGAGCTAATAATATTCAACATATCTATTTTTAGACTAGCAATCTAAAAATAGATTCTACCTAGTATGTCTAAAAATAGAAGTCCATCTATTTTTTTCCAACTTGACCAACCATCCACAAATAGCATCCTGCAACTGATAGAACATGATCCATATGTCTAAAAATAGACATAGTCTAAAAATAGACTTTGCGCCAAAAATAGCCTGCGGGCCCACTTAGTGAAGGCGACTTCTTTCCACTAAGCTATGTCATCTTGTTGCATTCTCAACACTCCCTCTCAACAAGATACGGATTATCTGCAACCCCTATCCTGCCCCTGTGATATTCGAATTTTCTTCTGGTGAGCGCCTTCGTCAAGATATCAGCATCCTGATCCTCCGTAGGAATGTATGAAAGTAACATGATCCTCCGCTGCACACAATCTCTGATATGATGATACCGGATGTCAATGTGTTTGGATCTATCATGAAATACTGGATTAGCCGAGAGTTTGATGCAACTATGGTTATCACAATAAATCACAGTAGGCTCCAAGTGTGAACCGAACAACCCGACCAGGATCTTCCTCATACATATAGCCTCGCATGCAGCCAAACTTGCTTCCATATACTCGGCCTCCGCTGAACTGAGTGCCACGGATCTCTGCTTCCTGCTATACCAAGAAATTGTTGTTGACCCGATACTAAAAATCCCTCAAGATGTGCTCTTTCTTTCTGTTGGGCTCCCTGCCCAATCTGCATCCGTGAAGCCACATAGCCTCAACTCATCCTCCTGTCTGTACCATAATCCATATCCCGATGTGCCTCTGAGATAACGCAATACATGCTTGCACCTTCAGAGGGAAAGAGCTTGATTTGAGCTTTAACCATAACATGAAAAGGCCCAGTTGTGACATAGCATATGTCGGGTCGTGTATTGATAGGATACATCGCGACCCCTGGCGTCGATAAACGGTGGCATCCACTACCTCGCCGAAGTAGCATCCTCCTTCCTCCAACCACGGGGAAAGAGGAGTATCAACGGGCTTGCGGCCATGCATGCCATGTGTGAGCTTCTCCGGTCGAACCTGGAATACTTGCCTTGAAAACAAAACGGTAAATCTTCTTGTTGCCAAATTCCCGATCCCGGAAATAATGAAGGAGGCCCAAGTCCTTCATCTCAAACTCTTTTGCAAGATCATCCTTGCATGAGAGTATCAACAACTCATCACCTATCAAAATCAAATCATCTACATAAAGTACAATGATCACCAACTTACCCTCCACCACAATCTGGTATAGGTTTGGATCCGCCTTACTCTTGGAGAATCCAAGTCCGGTGAAATAACTGTCTATCCGTGTGTACCAAGCACGAGGTGCTTGTTTCAACCCATACAGCGCTCTCTTGAGCCTGCACACATGCGACTCGCTGCTGAAGATCTCGAAATCTTCGGGCTGCTCTATGTACACCTCCTCCTCAATGACTCCGTTGAGGAACGCAGTCTTCACATCCATCTGATGAATGTGCCACCCCATCTGCGCTGAGAGAGCAAGAATCGCCTGTATGGAAGAATACCTTGCGACAGGTGCAAAGGTCTCCTCATAATCGATCCCCTCAATCTGTGAAAAGCCTCAGGCAACAAATTTTTCCTTGTACTTCTCCACACTCCCGTCAGCTGCCTGCTTCACTTTGTAGATCCATCTCGAACCCACCACTAATTTCCCCTCTGGCCTCGGGATAATCTCCCATGCACTGTTTCTGACAATCGAATCATACTCTTCCACCATGGCATCTACCCATGCGGGGTCCTCCACAGCTTCCTCGAAAGAGGATGGCTCTGTCACGATACACTTGCTCATAAGAGCCATGTATCTAGTATACCGGTCAGGTGACTGTCTCTGTCTGCACTGTGATGTAGGTGCTCCTACAACCCTCTCTGCATCTTGAGCCAGTCGCTCAGCTTCTGTAGTGCACTTCCGCCCTCTGATGGTTGGCGCTGCATGAGTGGTCTCTTCCACTCCATGAACTTCCTCTTGTGGCTGATCCACATCCTGAAGCTCATCCTTAGGAACTAATAGCTCCTCCTCTGCATGCAAGTGTGGCTCCCTCTCAAGCGAACACTTCATGGCTTTCTCCTCTTGAAATTTGATATCCCGTCGCACAACAGTCTTGCGACTGTCTGGAAAATACACACGATAGTTGTGGGGCGTATCAGTGTACCCCACAAATATCCCAACCTCTCTGGTTGGCTCCAGCTTCTTCCTTGCATCCTTCGTCACATGAATGTAAACAGGTGAACCAAAAATCCTCAAATGGGAAATATCAGGCCTCTTACCAGAAAACGCCTCCTCGGGTGTACTCATGCCAAGTATCTTGTCAGGACAACGGTTCTGCACATATACTGCATTATTGCATGCCTCCGCCCACAAGTGAATGGGTAGGCCCCGATCATGCAACATCGCCCGTGCAGCACCCACGATCGTTCTGTTCTTCCGCTCAGCAACCCCGTTCTGCTGTGGGTTATGAGGTGCTATGAGCTCTCTTCGAATTCCTTCTGCGCTGCAAAATTCCTTGAATTCCACCCGAGAGATGAATTCCACACCACCATTAATAAGCTCTAAGAGCCTTACTGCTTCCCGATTCTTTCTCAACCGATGCCTTGAACTCATTGCACGGAAATTTTGAGTATGTGTCACTCTTCTTCACGCATGAAGATCCGGCCTTTCGAGAAAAATCATCAACAAAGATCACATAGTACCGGTGCTTTGCGTGAAACTGCGAGAAGGTCCCACCCTGCCGCCCTGTGTGAATTCTCTCAAGAGATCGTCGTGGCGCGACTATCCTTCTCGTGAAAGGTGGCTTTCACAAATTTTCCCAAAGTACACCCTTACTGTGATACGCTAACGCAGGTGCTTTAGGAAGCCAGTCAAATCTGTTGCGGTATCTTCAAGCTCCATGAGTGAAGTGGCCCAATCTCGATTGCCACAACTCGCCATCATCACGACTCACATCATCACGCCTTGCATGCCATTGTTGCGCAGCCATCTACCTGCAATTGATAAAGGTTCTTAACTCGAACCCCTATCCTCCGAGTCTCACCAGTTGCCTTACTGCGCTGGAAATCCGTTCCCTCGCTAAAGACAACATCATATCCCTTGTCTTCCAACATCGCCACAGAGATAAGATTCTTCTTCAATCCTGGAACATGCATCACTTCCTTCAATACGACTAGTCTTGTTCATCCACAATGCCCTTAAAGGCATAGGGGTTTGCTCTCTAATCCTATCCTTTTCCTCACTATTTTAAATCAGATCTGAAGGCATCTCATAACAGTGGTAAAATATCTGAATACACATCCTAAAACTCACTAACAAATGCTCTTAATCATCACACATTTAATCTCAAGTAATAAGAAAGATTTATGTCATTGCATTTATGGTGTTCTATGTGATTTTGGAGGGCTGTCATATTGTCAGAGAGTGTAATATCCCAGAAGGGAAATAGACAGCAATACAAGCATACGACAATATAGAAAATGCCAGAAATAGAACATAAAGCACATACTCATAAAAATGTCGGGAATGCTAAGCCATTTTATTAATCTAAGAATATAATTAAATACAATGGATAATCAGAATGATAGCACCTATTCTTGCTCAAGGCAAGTGAAGAAATCTCTCAGAAAGACAGGAAATGGCTGCTACAAGAAACTGTGTCCCAGCTGCTAGAAAACTGCCGTAAAACTGCTGCTGCTGGAATGGAATGAAACTAGGGGCTGATCCCCTTGCCAAAATGAGCTGAAAATCTGCAGATCACCTGTACTCACCACCCCGGACAAAACCCAGAAACCGTATCAAGAACGGTCAGCCTCCGAAAATCACCAAAGAACCCTCCTCAAGGAATTACGCTGCCTCTGAAAGGCTCAGCGCAGATGCCAAATGATAATAGCTGTGACAGTGCCTCAAACTCCTCAGGAAACATCCTCCTGGAAAATATTGATCCTCCACACCGGATATCAACTGAAACTCCTGCAGAAAATCCCGCAACGGAACACCTCCAACTAGAACTGCGTCCTCTCTCCCAAAGACTGCGCAGTCACAAGAGAAGCCCAGCTCCTCAGCCAAACAACCAACCAAATCTCCCGCTAAAGACTGAAGGAAAAACCTTGCCCGAGCAGGCACTCGAAGTCCCCTGGGGCTAAGGGCGAGATCTCCGACCGGAGACACTCAACGCACTAAACAGTGCTGCAGACAGGCTAAACAGCGAGCGTGCTCAAGAAGACAAAATGTCTAGCTCCAATATCATCAACAACAAGAATACCAAATGAGATGGCTCCCCCACCTTTTATCACGCTGGCCCTTCTCCAAAACCCTAACGTGGTCTCCCTCTCCTCCACGTGCTCCTCATCAAACTGCGCAGAAGCTCCTAGAGGCTACGTGGGCCCCCTCCTCTACGTGGTGTTGGACCCCCATGGCTCCCCATAAGTTATAACGTTGTGCTACTAGGGAAACACTTTATTTTATTTAAGTGAGTTAGACGTCCGCAAAAGATAAAGGATGATACCCATACAAAGCATAGAACGGTGACATACCAATGGTCATGTGATGCGTCGTGTTGTAGCAATACTCTCCCAGATGCAGCCACTTTAGCCATGCTCGCTGCTTCCCACTGACATAGTTATGCAAGTAGCCTTCCATCCACTTGTTAACTATCTCTGTTTTTCCATCCGTCTGTGGGTGATAACTAGTGCTCGGTGTCAACTCTGTCCCCATTAGCCGGAAAAGCTCCTGCTAGAATATTCCCATGAAGCGGCTGTCCCTGTCACTGATAATGGTCTTAGGTAGACCATGCAGCCTGAAAATCTCCCTAAAGAAAAGCTCGGCCACCTGTGCTGCTGTGTAGTGCGCAGATATGGTGAAAAAATGCGCATACTTCGTCAGTCGATCAACGACGACAAAGATGCAATCCTTGCCCTGCACCATGGGCAACCCTGTGATGAAGTCCATCGATATGCTCTCCCATTTCCCCTCTGGAATGGGAAGAGGCTACAACAACCCTGCAGGATGGCTCATCTCTCCCTTGTTCCTCTGACATGCTGGAGTACGTCCTCCTTGAGGCCCTTCCATGAGAACCTCTCTCTAATGGCCCTGTAGGTTTTGGTAAACCCCTGATGGCCAGTCAATGGAGAATCATGAGATGCATGGAGTATCTTCTTCTTAAGCTGAGATCCCTCAGTCAAGAAGATCCTGTTCCTATAGTAGATAATCTCATCAACCACCCTGTACCTGTCATCTGCTACATGTCCATCCAACACCTCACATGCAAACCTGTCCTTGGAGTATTCCACTAACAGTCGAGCCCTCTAATCTATATCCAAGCTCATAAGTGATAACGTGGTTGGTCTACGTGAAAGGGCATCTACTACCACGTTATTCTTGCCTTTGACGTACTCAATGTCAATTTCATACGCTTGGATCTTACTGATCCACTTCTGCTGCCTCTCCTGCAACTGCTTCTGCTCTAGAAAGAACTTGAGGCTGTTGTGATCGGATCTCACCCTGAATCTGATGCCCACTAAATACTGCCGGTATTTGGCCAATGCATGCATAATGGCCAACATCTCCTTGGCGTATATGGAATACAACCTCTCATGCAGAAGGAGCTTCCGGCTCTCAAAAGCTATAGGGTGACCACCCTGCATCAATACTGCACCAATCCCCTCCCCTGACGCATCGCACTCCAAGACAAATGGCTGCGTGAAATCTAGCAATGCAAGCACGGGGCAGCTACTCATCACCTCCTTGAGCCTTAAAAAGGCCCACTGTGCTGTATCTGACCAACAGAATGCCCCCTTCTTTGTCAAATCTGTGAGGGGCGCAGCGAGCTGTGAGAAACCCTTGACGAACTTTCTGTAGTATGTGCAAATGCCAATGAATCCTCGAAGCTCGGTCACATTCCTCGGCTCTGGCCAATCTCTGATGGCTCGGATCTTCTCCTCGTGGACTCTCACCCCGTCCACTCCTATGATATGTCCCAAGTACAGCATCTCCATCAACCCAAACTCACATTTGGAGAGCTTGGCATAAAACTACTGCTCCTCCAAGATGCGTAATACCACCTCAATATGTTGGAGATGCTCCTCCCATGTCCTGCTGTATATGAGTATGTCATCGAAGAAAACCAATAAAAAATTTCTCAGATGACTATGGAAGATATGGTTCATGCATGACTGAAAGGTGGCGAGTGCATTGGTCAACCCGAAAGGCATAACCAGAAACTCGAAGTGCCCATAATGACACCTGAAGGCGGTCTTGGGAATGTCCTGTTCCCTCTCGTGAATCTGATGGTACCCAGATCTCAAATCAATCTTTGAGAAGAACCGTGCTCCTCTCAACTCGTCCATCAACTCATCGATCTTGGGAATGGGGTACCTGTTCTTTAGAGTCTTCTTGTTCAGAGCCCTATAATCAATGCACATCCGCAATGTGCCATCCTTCTTCTTCACCAACACCACGGAAGAAGCAAAAGGACTCGTGCTCGGCCGAATGTGCCCGAGGGCTAGCAACTCCTGAATAGCTCGCTCAATCTCATCCCGATAAGCCTTGGGGTGCCTATAGGGTGTGGTGATCACTGCCTGTATACCCTGCTCAAGCTCAATGGTATGCTCAAACCCCCGATCCGGTGGCTGCCCTGGCGGAATATCCCCGAATACTATGGCGTACCTGTCAAGGATGGTCTGTACCTCTAGGTGCACTTCCTGTCCCGTAGTTGCTGCCTCTAATGCTCGCATCTCTACTGCCCACTCTATATCTCCCTTACGGAAGGTTGCCTCCATCCGATGAGCCGAAACAGTCTGAGGCGGATATGTGTGCTGTCCTCGAATCTTCTCATGCCTCCCCGTCTTGGGATCATCCCACTCCATCTCTAGGGCCTTCCAATCCATCGTGACCTTCCCTAGAGTGATAAGCCACTGAACACCCAGTATCATGTTGGTGTCCGGAATGTCGACCACAAAAAAGTGATCTGTCAATGTTTAGGTGCCCATCGTCACTAATAACTCGGGAACATATTGAGCACACACCATGGTATGATCTCCTGGGACCAAAACTGAAAATCCATAGAAGCTCTCAGTCTGTATACCCCTCCGCTCAACCATTTGTGCATCGATGAAGTTGTGGTTGCCCCACTATCGACCAAAACTAAAACTCATTGGCCATGCACTGTCCCTCGTACGTGCAGCGTCAAGTACTTGGGGACTCCCCGCAATGCTGCTAGGCCTCCTCCAGTAGGTGAAAATGACGAACCACCTACTGGCGGTGGTGGAGGTGGTAAATTATCCTGCACTGCATGACAATCTCCTGCCTCCACATCATCCTCCTCATCCTCTTGTCCGCTTCTCTCGGAGAAAACCTCAATGAAATGTGCTTTCCCTGCAGCACATCTATGTCCCGGTGCCCATGGCTCCTGGCAGGTGAAGCACAACGGCTTCTTCTTCAGCTCCCTCCTGGCCTCCTCATCAACCTGCACCCGTCTGGGATTCCCCTTGGGAGGCGGAATCCTCACGTCCTTCCCCTTAGGCTGGAAAGCCTGTCTCTGGGGATAAGGTGTCTGAGTCCTGGGTAAGACATCCTGTAAATCTCGGGTCCTGCTGATGGCATCCTGAAGTGCAGCTATTCTAGTCAACCTGACTAGGCCACGAAGTGGCTCTGCTAATCCCTCCACAAACATGTAGATCGTCTGGGCTGCGGATAGATCTAGCACCATCACTTAAACCCTCAAGAAATCCGAAATGTAAGTCTCTGGGCTCCCAGTCTGCTTGAGCCTCGTCAGCTCAACAAAGTGCTGCTCCGGATCCCTCCAGTCAAAACGCTCTATCACCCTCCTGGTAAACTCTGCATATGTCGTCACTATAGAATTCCCGAGTGTCGTCATCCCATGAAACCACCAGTCCTGGGCCTCACCATCAAAATGTAATGTTGCCACCTTAATGGCCTCTGTCTCCGACATCTGATTAAGCTGGAAATAGATGTCCAAATTTTCCACCCAAGACTTCGCCGAACTGTTTGATGAACCATCAAACGTGGGTAAATGAAATCTGCTAGCTGCATGGTGGTTGTCTCCATCATGATGATGCTGGTGCCCTCTGTGATGATTGCGGGGTCTACCGTCACGCTGGAGCTGAACAAAGTCTTTGAACGAGATAGAATCTCTGAACTCTTGCCCGTATGCCCGGTACTCTGCAAAATAGGCGCCCATCTGGCCAGGCTCAGGCTCTGTCTCCTGTTGTGCTCCTGCCCCTGTGTCCTCTCCTAGGAAGGTGGGCATAGTGGATCGCGTGGGTGCATGCAATGCCACAAGGGGGGTAATATCGCGCTCCGGCATATGGTGGGATGTGCCCGATCCCTCACCAATCTGAAAACCCCTTGGGGTTTCACGCTGCCTAACCTCTATCGCAGCGACCCTCTGCCCCATCGTCTCCATCTGTCTCGACAAATCCTGTACTATTTTGAGGAGCGTTTCCCTATATCTACTCGCATCCTCATCATCTGCCATAGGACCTTGCTGCTCTGCGTCCACCACAAGCTGCTCCTGCTCGGTATCTGTCACCGGCTACTCCTAATCTGTGTCCACCACACGAACACAGTCTCCCTCTCCGTAGGTATTCTCTAACCTACGCTCAATGTCTCTGTATTTCCTACCTCTGTAGCAGATGTAGGGTTTATCCCTCGGTGTCATAGACTGCTAGCTCCACAGGCTGAGCCAGAATTATGCTTTGATGCCACTGTAATATCCCATAAGGGAAATAGACAGCAATACAAGCATACGACAATATAGAAAATGCCAGAAATAGAACATAAAGCACATACTCATAAAAATGTCGGGAATGCTAAGCCATTTTATTAATCTGAGAATATAATTAAATACAATGGATAATCAAAATGATAGCACCTATTCTTGCTCAAGGCAAGTGAATAATTCTCTCAGAAAGACAGGAAATGGCTGCTACAAGAGACTGCGTCCCAGTTGCTAGAAAACTGCCGTAAAACTGCTGCTGTTGGAATGGACTGAAACAAGGGGCTGATCCCCTTGCCGGAATGAGCTGAAAATCTGCAGATCACCTGTACTCACCACCCCGGACAAAACCCAGAAACCGTATCAAGAACGGTCAGCCTCCAAAAATCACCAAAGAACCCTCCTCAAGGAATTACGCTGCCTCTAAAATGCTTAGCGCAGATGCCAAATGATAATAGCTGTGACAGTGCCTCAAACTCCTCAGAAAACCTCCTCCTGGCAAAGACTGATCCTCCACACCAGATATCAACTGAAACTCCTGCAGAAAATCCCACAACGGAACACCTCCAACTATAACTGTGTCCTCTCTCCCAAAGACTGCGCAGTCTAAAGAGAAGCCCAGCTCCTCATCCAAACAACAAACCAAATCTCCCGCTAAATACTGAAGGAAAAACCTTGCCCAAGCAGGCACTCGAATTCCCCCAGGGCTAAGGGCGAGATCTCCGACCGGAGACACTCAACGCACTAAACAGTGCTGCAGACAGGCTAAACAGCGAGCATGCTCAAGAAGACAAAATGTCTAGCTCCAATATCATCAACAACAAGAATATCAAATGAGATGGCTCTCCCGCCTTTTATAACGCTGGCCCTTCTCCAAAACCCTAACGTGGTCTCCCTCTCCTCCACGTGCTCCTCATCAAACTGCGCAAAAGCTCCTAGAGGCTACATGGGCCCCCTCCTCTGCATGGTGTTGGACCCCCATGGCTCCCCATAAGTTATAACGTTGTGCTACTAGGGAAACACTTTATTTTATTTAAGTGAGTTAGACCCCCTCCTCTCACTTTTATTTATTAATAAACTATAGTCGGAAAAACTATACAAAATCGAATATTCCAATTAGCTGTGGCTAATTAGGAATATTACAGAGAGGTCTGATATACGCTTTTATAATTCTGATATAAGTCATAACAGTGGTAAGAATGACATAATAGAAACCTCTAAATTGATAAGAACTCATCTTGCGGCTTTGGTGCGGCTTTGGTGCATCATCTCTCTTACTTTAAGTTACTGGCAAAGCTAGTTTTGTGGTTGGGCTAATCATTGTGGAAACATATTAAAATAAAGTGATTGTTGTCTTGTTGATCATTCCTCGCTTCCCCCATGTCTTGCATTGCATCATTGGCATAGTCTTGCTTTAGTCTCTATTTGCATTTGATGGTTGCATATAAGTGCCCCTAAACTAACAACAAAGTGTTAAAGTGATTGCTTGTATAAGTGGCTCATATTCTAGTTGGTAATTTCATTTGAAGATCATTGTTAGCAATCTCTATAGATGATAATTGTGCTCTCACAATAGGCCTTGGTTAAAATGGTGAATCTAATTGCATATATTTGATGTAAGAAGCTTGAATGTTTGCTAATGATCTAAATTTCTTCTACCCTGTACTCTAAATGAAATTAAAAGCAAAAAGGGCAGGATATGGTAGTAATTATTAGCTATGTTGAGCTAATAATTGTTTTTGTAGGCTTTATCACTGATTGACAGAGTTTTCAAGGGCTCAAGTCCTCTCTAGTCTACCAACCAGCCCTACAGCCCCCAACTTCAGTCAATAAAGGTCTGATATATCATTTTGTCAACTAATATTTGCATTGCAGGTATTTGAGGAAGCTTTAGTGCATAAGGTAAACTCATTTGTTCATCCACAATGCCCTTAAAGGCCTAGGGGTTTGCTCTCTAATCCTATCCTTTTCCTCACTGTTTTAAATCATATCTGAAGGCATCTCATAACAGTGGTAAAATCTCTAAATACACATCCTAAAACTCACTAACAAAAGCTCATAATCATCACACATTTAATCTCAAGTAATAAGAAAGATTTATGTCATTGCATTTATGGTGTTCTATGTGATTTTGGAGGGTTGTCATATTGTTAGAGAGGTCTGATATACGCTTTTATAATTCTGATATAAGTCATAACAGTGGTAAGAATGACATAATAGAAACCTCTAAATTGATAAGAACTCATCTTGCGGCTTTGGTGCATCATCTCTCTTACTTTAAGTTATTGGCAAAGTAATTTTGTGGTTGGTGCATAACACTAATATATTTATCTAATCTCCCACATGTAATAACCCTTTCAGCTATGCATCAAATTGTGACCTAGCTCTCTCATCTCCATTTTTCATGCACTTGCACTACTTGGATCTATTGTCTCCTCGACCCTCCAGCCACCTCGAGTCTTCCTAAACAAGCAATCTACTTGTTGACACATAAGAGAATTACTCATATAAAATCAACCTCAAACCCTATGGTTCATATCAAGATCTACTCTCAATCTCAAATTACCTATTAGCCTTCCTCCATTGCCCAATTTTTCTTGATACCTTTCAAAACAAGCTAGTGACCTAGCTCTCTCATCTCCACTTTTCACGCACTTGCACTACTTGGATCTATTGTCTCCTCGACCCTCCAGCCACCTCGAGTCTTCCTCAACAAGCAGTCTCTCCTTTTGGCTTGTTTAGACACTCTAGGTTGTCTTCGACTATGTTCATAAGCACATCTTGGTCTCCGAAAAGCAAATTCAAGGTAGGTTCCAACAAAATTTTGGATGGGGAATGTACCTTCTCATTGAAGGGACAAAGGATTTTCATACTTGCATTGATTAATTAACTCTACAATGTATGTTTGATTGTTTGGTGTGTTTCCACTATTGCATATTATAGAACATAAATGATGACCTATGTTTTGCAAGGGATCCTCAGTAAGTTTGCAAGTATATTGACATAGGATCCTAAGCCTTCTATGCTTGCTTGGTATTTGTCGTGGATCTCAATGCAAGCATCTTCCCTTTCTCACTCTTTCTCTTGCTTTGTCAATCTCACATATAGCTTAATGGCTTTGCCCACATAGGGAATCGATAAACCATATAGGTTATTCTTCCAGTTTTGTTAAGTCCCTATATTAATAATTTAGTCCCTTATTATGTTAGTGTAGCCCCACTTATTGTTATTGTTGTACCCCTGTAACCCCATATTTTTATTATTGTGCCCTTACATTATTATTGTTAGGTCGGCTAGGATTACATTGTGGCCCCACTAGGATTATATTGTGGCCCCATGGACTCCTATATATAGAAGGAGGTTTTGTTCATTTGTATCATCCAAGAATTGTTCATTTATGTAATGTATTGGAGGTTTCCCCCTCGAAGTGGCTTATTTCTAAGACGTTGATATCTCTTTTATTCTATTTTTGGAGCTGGTTACACAACATTTGGTATCAGAGCATTGGATTCTAGGGTTTCGCTGCTCCAAACAGGTCATCGTGGAATTTTCGCTATAATTTTTTTTCTACGAAGTTTCAGAAGCTGAAATTTTTAGGGTGCGAAGCCAACATCCTGAGGAAGATTGTCTAAAAATTTCAAAGCTTGGCTCGCAATATTTGCGGAGATATGATCTGTGGAAGTCAGGTCTTTTTTCAGGCTCCTAAATAGGTCATCATGGCATTTGCGCTATGAATTTTTCTACGAAGGTTTAGAATCTAAAATTCGTATGGTGCGAAAGGCGGATACGAGGAAATTCGTCAAAAAATTTCAGAGCTTGGTTCGCAATATTTTTGGAGATATGATCTGTGGAAGGTAGTGCTTTTTCAGGATCCTGAATTTCATCTCAAAGAAGTGATCGTGGGAAAAGTTCAATAACTCTCTCTCTGGGCATTGGATTGGAGTGTCGTAAAAAGTTTCCATAAGCACACAGACTTTAGTTTCTTTGCTATCAATTTTAGAGACAAAGGACAAAACAGTGGCACGTGGCAAGTCGTACAAGTTCGCTCTACTGAACCAGTCCATAATTAGGTCATTGTGGGAGATTGGACACAACTTTGTCTTGGAGAATCCAAATCAGGTCAGACCTGTGGCATTCAAAAGATAATTCAGAGGGCTACTACAGTGCTGAATTTCAGATATATAAGATCTGAAATCATAGAGATAATACAATTTCAATATCGAGCTCCTCAAGAGCAAGTAAAAGGTGTGTATTTTGTTTCCGAATTGCATAAGTCTTGTTTGAAGTGATTCCAAGGGCCTATTGAGCATATATTTCAGTATTGCATTCTGAAATTCCTCCTAAAGAGAATTCAACACCCATTAAGCCCTTAGAAATCTATACTATGATTCATGAAGTGGAAGAATTGCGGTATGAGATATCAAAATTACGGTACCAAGTGCAACAAATTTCGATCTTACGAAGAGCAACCGAAGCTGACATAGATGGTTTAAAAGAAGAAATGGAGGCTAATTTGGATAGTTTGAAGGATAAAATAATAGCTAATATGGATGATAAATTAGTGGAAGATGACATCGAGCATCAACAACAAGTTCTCCAACTCTCAAAGGATAACCTAACTTTGGTGCAGAATCTAATGAAACAACGGGAATATCAACATCACATCGAAAGAAGTTCTGAAGCAGTCACAAAAACAAGAACTCGAATAGTACGATCAATTTTAGAGTATCTCAGCAAGTGGAAGAACTTTCCTGTAAAAGATTCCACATGGGAGGATGAGAATTTTATACAGAAGCATCAAGAAATAATCAAGCGTTGAGGACAACACTTGTTTGAAGGAGAGGGGCATGTTAAGTCCCTATATTAATAGTGTAGTCCCTTATTATGTTAGTGTAGCCCCACTTATTTTTATTGTTGTACCCCTGTAACCCCCATATTGTTATTATTGTGCCCTTACATTATTATTTTTAGGTCGGCTAGGATTACATTATGGCCCCACTACGATTATATTGTGGCCCCATGGACTCCTATATATAGAAGGAGGTTTTGTTCATTTGTATCATCCAAGAATTGTTCATTTATGTAATGTATTGGAGGTTTCCCCCTCGAAGTGGCTTATTTCTAAGGCGTTGATATCTTTTTCTTCTATTTTTGGAGCTGGTTACACAACAA